>SJYC01050424.1:0-33600 GCA_006408675.1 Madoqua kirkii | reverse complement strand
TCCCAGAGGTCTCTGAGGTTGTCTTCATTTCTTTTCATTCTTTTATCTTTTTTCCTCTCTGATTCATTTATTTCTACCATTCTACCTTCTACCTCACTTATCCTATCTTCTGCCTCCATTATTCTACTGTTTGTTCCCTCCAGAGTGTTTTCGATCTCATTTATTGCGCTATTCATTATATATTGACTCCTTTTTATTTCTTCTAGGTCCTTGTTAAACCTTTCTTACATCTTCTCGATCCTTGTCTCCAGGCTATTTATCTGTAACTCCAATTTGTTTTCAAGGTTTTGGATCATTTTCACTATTATTATTCGGAATTCTTTATCAGGCAGATTCCCTATCTCTTCCTCTTTTGTTTATTTTGGTGGGCATTTATCCTGTTTCTTTACCTGCTGGGTATTTCTCTGCCTTTTCATCTTGTTTATATTGCTGTGTTTGGGGTGGCCTTTCTGTATTCTGGCAGTTTGTGGTTCCTCTTTATTGTGGAGGTTCCTCACTGTGGATGGGGTTGGATAGGTGGCTTGTCAAGGTTTCCTGGTTAGGGAAGCTTGTGTCAGTGTTCTGGTGGGTATAGCTGGATTTTTTCCCTCTGGAGTGCAATGAAGTGTCCAGTAATGAGTTTTAAGATGTCAATGGGTTTGGTGTGACTTTGGGCAGCCTGTATATTGAAGCTCAGGGCTATGTTCCTGTATTGCTGGAGAATTTGTGTGGTATGTCTTGCTCTGGAACTTGTTGGCTCTTGGGTGGTTCTTGGTTTCAGTGTAGGTATGGAGGAGTTTGATGAGCTCCTATCTATTAATGTACCCTGGATTCAGGTGTTCTCAGGATTTGGACTTAAGCCTCCTGCCTCTGGTTTTCAGTCTTATTCTTACAGTAGCCTCAAGACTTCTCCATCTATACAGCAATGATGATAAAACATCTAGGTTAATGATGAAAAGTTTCTCCACAGTGAGGGACACCCAGAGAGGTACACAGAGTTACATGGAGAAGGGAAGAGGGAGGAGGGAGCTAGAGGTGACCAGGAGGAGAAGAGGGGAAATCAAAAGGGGAGAGAGCAAGCTAGCCAGTAATCACTTCCCTATGTGCTCTCCACAGTCTGGATCCCTCAGAGATGTTCACAGAGTTACACAAAGAAAAGAAGAGGGAGGAAGGAGACAAGTGGCCAGAAGGATAAAAGAGGGAATCAAAAGGAGAGAGACAGATCCAGCCAGTAATCAATTCCCTAAGTATTCTCCACAACCTGGAACACACAAAGAGATTCACAGAGTTGGGTAGAGAAGAAAAGGGGGAGAGGGGAGATAGAGGCAATTTGGTGGAGAAAAAGGAGAGTCAAAAGAGGGAGAGAACAATCAGGCCAGTGATCTTGCTCCCAAGTAAAAATAGGTATTGAAGATTGGGTTCTTAAAGGTACAAAGTTGATAACAAATACCAAAAAGCAAAGACTAAAAATCTAGAGTAGAGGTTAGAGTCTCAAAAATACATATATATTTTTAAAGTCACAAAAATTATAAAAAATATATATATTTTAAAGTTTGCTTTAAAAATAGGGTCTTTTTTGGCAAGGTAATAGTAGGTTATAAAAATGAAAATTAGAGTACTAGGGGACTTAAAAATGAAAAAAAATTTTAATTAAAAAAATGATAATAGTAAAAATGTATCTAGGACTTTCTCTGGAGCTGTTCTGGACAGTGTGGGGTCAGTTCATTTTCAGATAGTTCTTTGGTCTACCTTGTACTTCTCAAAGTCTATAGGCCCCTTCCTATGTAGTCAGTGCTAACTACAGGGTTTTAATCTATTGCACCTGTCACTTCCAAAGTGGTTCCCTCTGTTTATTTTAGCTTCTTCTGTTTGCTGGTCTCTTCAGTGTCTAATTTCCACCCTGACATAAGCAGTGGTGGTGGTCACTTTTTTTAGGCTCACCGGTTCAGTCGAGTTGTGGGGAGGGAGGAACACTGCAAATAAATATCACTGGTGTGTGCTCACAGTGATCCAGCCACACTGGCTTTGCCCCCGTTCATGGCGTGTGCGCTTTCCCAGTCTAGACTGTTCAGGCTCTAGGTTGCTCTGCCGGGAACTGTCTAATGCTGGCCCTGGGTTGCATGCACTCCCCAGGTCTAAACTGCTCAGGTTCATGTTCTTGAGTACTTCGCAAAGGCACAGACTTGGTTGGGCCTGCGTTTTGTGCCCGTCCCACGTCCAAGCAGCTCAGGTGACCAGGTGCTTGGTGAGCACAGTCGCCTCCAGTTGAAAGCTGTGACTTATCACCTCCCCTGTCCCAGCCGCCCGGTTTTCTGGGTGTAAAATGGGTGAGCCATCTCAGGTGTGCCGTGTATCTCTTCTGGGGAGCTGATCTCTGGCTGCAACCCTCCCGGCGGATGTCGACTATTCAGAATCCCAAGAAGTCTTGGTTAGCAACGGAGTGTGCTTGCAGTTTGCTATAGGATGCCTCTCTGGGGCCACGATTGCCCCCTTTGGCTTTGGCTGCCCTTGCCTGCCTGTCTTCGGTGGGGGATGGGCCAGTCCTTAGCCGGCTAGTTCTGCTCAGTCCTTTGTTCTGTGGGCGGGCCTGGTGGTGTCTTAGGTTAGGCCTTTTCGAGGGATAGCTATCCCACAGTCTGGGTTGCAATCTCAAGCTAGTTCCCTCAGATTGCCCTCGGGGCATTTAGGCCCACTCCTTACCCTAAGCAATGCAGCCCCACCTCCCTGTCCAGGCCCCGCTTGCTAGTGGGGGATGTGAGCGTCTGGGCTGCTGCTCCGCTGGGAGTTGCTGTTAGGCCTGTAATCTGTGGGTTTGAATCATTTATTTATTTTTTCTCCCAGTTATTTTGCCCTCTGAGATTCCAAGGCTTACCACAGACCCGCCAGAGAGTGTTTCCTGGTGTTTGAAAACTTCTCTTTTTTAAGACTCCTTTCCCGAGATGGATCCATCCCTACCTTTTTTGTCTCTCTTTTTATCTTTTGTATTTGTCCTACCTCTTTTTGAAGACAATGGGTTGCCTTTCTGGGTGCTTTATGTCCTCTGCCAGCATTCAGAAGTTGTTTTGTGGAATTTGCTCACCGTTCAAGTGTTCTTTTGATGAATTTGTGGGGGAGAACATGGTCTCCCCATCCTATTCCTCTGCCATCTTAGAACTGCTTCCATGCTCTTACTTTTTTGAATGTTGAGTTTCAAGCCAGCTTTTTCACTAGTCTCTTTCACTTTCATCAAGAGGCTTTTTAGCTCCTGTTCACTTTCTGCCATAAGGGTAGAATCATCTGCATATCTGAAGTTACTGATATTTCTCCTGACAATCTTGATTCCAGCTTGTAATTCATCCAGTACAGTATTTCACATGATATACCTTATGGCAGAAAGTGAAGAGGAACTAAAAAGCCTCTTGATGAAAGTGAAAGTGGGCAGTGAAAAAGTTGGCTTAAAGCTCAACATTCAGAAAATGAAGATCATGGCATCTGGTCCCATCACTGCATGGGAAATAGATGGGGAAACAGTAGAAACAGTGTCAGACTTTATTTTGGGGCTCCAAAATCATTGCAGATGTTGATTGCAGCCATGAAAATAAAAGACACTTACTCCTTGGAAGAAAAGTTATGACCAACCTAGATAGCATATTTAAAAGCAGAGACATTATTTTGCCAACAGAGGTCTGTCTAGTCTAGGTTATGGTTTTTTCAGTGGTCATGTATAGATGTGAAAGTTGGACTGTGAAGAAAAGCTGAGCACTGAAGAACTGATGCTTTTGAACTGTGGTGTTGGAGAAGACTCTTGAGAGTCCCTTGGACTGCAAGGAGATCCAACTAGTCCATCCCAAAGGAGATCAGTACTGAGTGTTCTTTGGAAGGACTGATGCTAAAGCTGAAACTCCAATACTTTGGCCACCTCATGCGAAGAGTTGACTCACTGGAAAAGACTCTGATGCTAGGAGGGATTAGGGGCAGGAGGAGAAGGGGACGACAGAGGATGAGATGGCTGGATGGCATCACGGATTTGATGGACGTGAGTCTGAGTGAACTCTGGGAGTTGCTGATGGACAGGGAGGCCTGGCGTGCTGCGATTCATGGGGTCACAAAGAGTCGGACATGACTGAGCGACTGAACTGAACTGAACTCTGCATATAAGTTAAATAAGCAGGGTGACAGTATACAGCCTTGATGTACTTCTTTCTCAATTTGGAACCAGTAAGTTGTTCCTTGTCCAGTTCCAACTGCTGCTTCCTGACCCACATATAGGTTTCTCAGGAGGCAAGTGAGGTGATCTGGTATTTCCATCTCTTAAAGAATTTTCCACAGTTTGTTGTGGTCCACACAGTCAAAGGCTTTAGTGTAGACAATGAATCTGAAGTAGATGTTTTATCTGGACTCCCTTGATTTCTCCATGATCCAACGAATGTTGGCAATTTGATCTCTGGTTTGTCTGCCTCTTTGAAACCCAGCTTGTATATCTGGAAGTTCTCAGTTCGTGTACTATTGAAGCCTAGCTTGAAGGTCTCTTAAAGAATTTTCCACAGTTTGTTGTGGTCCACACAGTCAAAGGCTTTAGTGTAGACAATGAATCTGAAGTAGATGTTTTATCTGGACTCCCTTGATTTCTCCATGATCCAACGAATGTTGGCAATTTGATCTCTGGTTTGTCTGCCTCTTTGAAACCCAGCTTGTATATCTGGAAGTTCTCAGTTCGTGTACTATTGAAGCCTAGCTTGAAGGGTTTTTGAGCATATCCTTGTTAGCATGTGAAATGAGCACAACTATATGGTAATTTGAATATTCTTTGGCATTGCTTTTCTTTGTGATTGGAATGAAAACTGACCTTTTCCAGTCCTGTGGCCACTGCTGTGTTTTCCAAATTTGCTGACATATTGAGTGCAGCACTGTAACAGCATCATTTTTTTTTTTTTGTTTTAAAGGACTTAAGTAGCTCAGCTGGAATGTCATCACCTCTACTAGCTTTGTTTGCAGTAATGTTTCCTAAGGCCCACTTGACTTCACATTCCAGGATTTCTGGTTCTAGGTGAGTAACCACATCATCATGGTTATTCAGGTCATTAAGATTTTTCTTTAGTTCGGTGTATTCTTACCACCTCTTCTTAATCTCTTCTGCTTCTGGTAGCTCCATACTATTTCTGTCCTTTATTGTGCCCATCCTTGCATAAAATTTTCTCTTGAGATCTCCAATATTCTGGAAGAGATTTCTAATCTTTCCCATTCTATTGTTTTCCTCTATTTCTTTGCATTGTTCACTTCAGAAGATTTTCTTCTCTCTTTGCTCTTCTCTGAAACTGTACATTCAGTTGGGCATATCTTTCCCTTTCTCCCTTGCCTTTTCTCCTCTTCTTTCCTCAGCTGTTTGTAAAGCTTCCTCAAACCACTTTGTCTTCTTGCCTAGAGAAGAGTATAAGTCTAAAATTTCCTATTTCCTTTCTTATATATTTTAGTATTTGATCTTTTTCTTTAAAATCAATGCATAGAAATACAAATCCATTTTAATCAGATTGTGTATTTTAATGCCTGTGACTATAGAGGTTATACACCAGGGTGGTTGGAATGTGGGTTTTAGACCTTTACTGCCTTGATATGAATTTTCTCTGCCACTTCCTGGTTGTGAGTCTTGGGCAAACTATCTTATCCAAATGTGTCCATTTTCTGATAGGGTTGTTATAAACAATAATGAGGCTGGTTACAGGTAAACACAGAATAGTGATAAGCATAGAGTAATCACTCAACAATAATAGCTATTATTATTAGCTACATAGCCTGAAAATAAAGTTCTGCCATCACATTAGCCCCCTTTGTAGCTAATGGGTTGAATTAATCCAATTTGTACTAATTTGTCAAAAATATCCAAATAGTCTTGTGAAGTTACTCCTAAAGAAAGAAAATCTTTTATACAGGAGAGGAATGCTTAGCACCTCCTTCAGAGACGCCAGTTTCTCTCTGGGAATCTCCTGATTATATACACTCCAGATGTCATAATTGGTACTCAGAGCCCTTAGAGATGTGTCCTGAGTCACTGCTTAGAAAAAGCTCTGAGAAAGCCTACAATAAACACTAGCTACCAGTGTGCTTCCTTATTGATGCTGAATCTTGAGATCATAACAAAGAGTGTGAAAATCCTGGTTAGCTTACTAATTCTTTTAAGATTTTCTTCAGCTCTGTTACTCCAACATCCGTTAATACGCAGACATGCACATACCTACACATACACACACAATTATATCCCACACACCTCAGTTTAAAATGAGTGAAAATGATTTGTTATATAACTATTTTGACCTTAATGTTTATGCTTTTGAATCCTGTTTTAGGGAAGATTATATTTTAATAAAGTTCTGTATCCTTACCTTAACCTCCTTCCTAGCCTTATTAATTGTATGAGACACGGTAGAGAGGATACAAGGTACATCCTAGCTTTATTAATTCTATGATATGTGGTAGACTAGCTTTATGTTGAATTTGAAATTGAAGAGTATGATTTAAGGAAGTAATTCAATTCATTCTTATTATGGAAAGTGTTAGTTGCTCAGTCATGTTTGACTCTTTGTGACACCATGGAATGTAGCCCCCAGACTCCGCTGTCTAGGCAAGAATCGTGAAGTGGGTTGCCATGCCCTACTCCAAGGGATCTTCCCAACCCAGGGATCAAACCCAGTTCTCCCACATTTCAGGTGGATTCTTTACCATCTGAACCTTCAGTTCAGTTCAGTTCAGTCACTCAGTCACGTCCGACTCTTTGCGACCCCATGAATCGCAGCACACCAGGCTTCCCTGTCCATCACCAACTCCCGGAATTCACCCAAACCCATGTCCATCGAGTCGGTGATGCCATCCAATCATCTCATCCTCTGTCATCCCCTTCTCCTCCTGCCCTCAACCTTTCCAAGCATCAAGGTCTTCTCAAATGAGTCAGCTCTTCACATCAGGTGGCCAACTTAGAACCTTTAGGGAAGTCCAATTATGAGAGACAGGCAAATCATAGATCTTATTTTTTTTTCCTGATTAGATTTTCTTAATCTCGTTTAAAAAATGAGGTGAAATTAACATGACAAGCGATGAAGCATAATAAAGAATACAAATCAGGGACATTTAGTGCATTCCCAGTGTGATCAGCCACCATCTCTCACCATCTCTGTCTAGTTTCAAACTTTTTCATCACCCAGAAGAATATCCCACACACATTGGGTAATCACTCCACATTCCCTTCTTCTTTTATGCCCCGTTTTACGCCTTTGTAAACTTGCCTATTGTGGTTATGTGATATAAAAGGGATCATATAATACATGACTTTTTCTGATTAGCTTCTTTTACTTAACATAATGTTTTCAAGGTCCATCTATGTTGTATCATGTGCCAGAACTTTGTTTCTGTTTATTATTGAACAAAATCCCATTGTATTCATATATCACAATCTATTTTTCCATTCATCCATTGATGGGCATTTGGGATGCTGCTATGAATATTTATAATACAAGTTTCTGTGTGGATAAATGCTTTAATTTCTCATAGGTAAATACCTAGGAGTGGAATTGCTCGGTCATATGGTAACTCTACATTCAGCTTTTGGAGGAACTGCCAAAATGTTTACCATGGTGACTGCATCATTATACAGTCCCACCAGCAATGTACAAAGATATTTATCCCTTCATATCCTTGCCAATACTTACTTTCCATTTTTGTTGTTGTTTTTATTAATGCTATACTAGGAGGTATGAAGTGATATCTCACTGTGGTTTTGATTTGCATTTTCTAATGACCAGTGATACTGAATATCTTCTCATGTGCGTATTGACCATCTGTATGTCTTTTTGGAGAAATGTCTGTTCATGCTCTTTACCCATTTTAAAAACTGGATTGTTTGTCTCTTTGGTTGAGTTGTTAACAGTTCTTTATATACTCTGGACATTAAATCTTTATCAGCTATGCAATTTGCAAATATTTTCTTCCATCCTATAGGTTGCTTTTCAGTTTTGATAATGTTTTTAATTAGATATTTTAACTTTTCATGAGATCCAACTTATTTATATTTTGTTGTTCATACTTTTTGTGTCAAATCTAAGAATTCACTGCCAAATTCATACAATCTTCAAATTCATATGGAACTGCAAGAGACCCAAATAGTCAAAACATTATTTAAAGATGAAAAAGGCATAGTACTCATACTTCCTGATCTCAAGACTTATCACAAAGCTACACTAATCACAACAGTGCGGTACTGGCATAAGTACCAATGGAATAAATCTGAGATTCCAGAAATTAAACCCAAACATTATGGCCAATTGATTTTTGACAAGGATACCAAGACCATTCAATAAAGAAAAGAATATTCTCTTCAACAAACAGTGTTGGGACAACTGGATATCCAAGTGCAAAAGAATGAAGCTGCATCCCTACCTCACTCTATGTACAAAAATTAAGCCAAAATGGATCAACAACCTAAACTGAAGAATTAAAACAATAAAATTAGTAGAAGAAAACATAGGAGTAAATATTTGCCACAGATAATTCTCCACTCTAGTTAAAGGTGAATATCTTTCCCATCATAACTTTGGCCAAAGACTATGGGAATGGTAGCAAAGCTGACTGACTTGAGTTTTTATCTCTGTCACTCCTCTGTCCACTAAGAAAGACACTTCATGAGCAATGTCACTGAAAGTAATCAGAAAGAAGGCAAAAACAAGCAAACAACAACAATAATCACAACAAAAACAAGTGCCTAAACTAATCCTAACAAAAAGTATAATTGGCAATGAGTCATAAAAATAAAACCCAAATACACAAGTTAAACCAAACACACCCTTTGGTTTCTAAATTCTTTGCCAGGAATAAGGATAATAGTGATTAAGAGCACAGACCCCGGATCCAGAGGGCCTGGATTACAATCCTAGCCTTACTTAGTTGCTTATTATTTTACTTAATCTGTCCATGCCTCAGCCCACTCACCTTTAAAATAGGCAAGAAAAATATTAGTGCCTGCTTCATGGGATTGTTGCCTAGCACATAGTAACTACTTCAGTGTGTGCTGCTATTTCTAGGGCTGACAGAGGATGGAGCAGGCAAAGAGGTATTTCTATGCTTCCATGATTCTGCATACAGTTGCTTGAAAAAGCAGCTCATATTGTGGCCATTAGCATATGCCTTGTAGACCTTCAACTTTGGTGTAACTGAGGAAGGGCTCCAGGTGCTGTCTCTGAAATCCAATACTGTATTTGCATAAGGTCTCGCTTACCTTCAGCCGCTCCTAGCCAGTAACTAAGTGCCTGTAGAAATGCTAAGGGAGGCCATTCTTGGGAGGCAAAGGACTCTTCTTACGGTCAACTTTGGCTCAAGCACTCTTTGACAACCTTGTGGAAATTTCCTTACTCTGAAGGACAAGCTAGACTTCCTATTCTGCTTCGTCTTCACTCTGGGTCGGTTCTGCATCATGGTATGCTAGCTCTTGCAGCCTCTCCTGTTTCCTTCCCTTTAAATCTCACCTTAGTGTCAGATTCTTAGAGGACTTGGACTAACACAGTCCGGCATTCAAGCTCTCTTAGCTTTGAACTTAACCTATATGCTGCCTTATCTTCTACCTCCTGTGGTTGTTCAGTCACTTAAGTCATGTCTGGCTCTTTACAACCCCATGGGCTGGACATGGCTGTAGGCTCCTCTGTCCTCCACTATCTCCCAGAATTTGCTCAGATTCATGTTCATTGAGTCAGTGATGCTGTCTAACTATCTCATCCTCTGTCTCCCCCTTCTCCTTCAATCTTTCCCCGCATCAGGGTCTTTTCCAGTGAGTCAGCTCTTCACATCAAGTGGCCAAAGTATTGGAGCCTAGTGACAGTCCCTGTAATGAATATTCAGGGTTGATTTCCTTTAGGATTGACTGGTTTGATCTACCTCTCAGCTGCTTGTGTCTTCCACTCTGGTTTCCAAATGTGCCTTGTGCTTCTGCCTTTCTGAGCCTTTGCCCATGCCCCTTCGCCAAGAAAGCACTCACCATCTGGCCATTTTTGCCTTTTGGATGACACTTGTCACCAGTCATGCATCTCAAATGTCATCTTCTCTAAGCCTTTCAAGATCTTTACCTTCTCTAAACCTCAAGGACTCTTGCTTTTGAGCTTTTTATTAAGCTTATTAACAGCAATAATTATTTCTTACTTTGAGCCCTCCAAAGTCCCCCAGTGTATCAAATAGGCAGTCACAAATATGTGTAGAATAGAATTGGAAAATTAGGGGGAATTCTATTCTAGTGAATTTAACTTTTAATATTCAGGATTTCCAACAGCTTACATCCATGATCTGCTTGAAATTCTTCATCAGTTTGTCTGATTTCCACCCCTCAAAGAGTAATAGTATAAAATTCTAAAATCATTTTGGGTTTGTCTATGTATATGAATGAGGACTAACAGACAAAGAAAAGTAGCTATAAAAAAAAGGCTTCCTCCTCTAGCAAAGGGCCCTAGGCTTCCGGGCTGGGATGGCCAACATCTCTCTCCTTCAGCCCCTCCAGAAATAGAGAAAGGAGATCCTGACATTTTAACGAGCTTTCATGGAGTGAGGTACAAATACAGTAATATGAAAGGGCATTGATGAGCTTAATATGTATAGAATCTTAGTCCCCCAAATATCGTATAGGGTCATTATTATAGGGTCATTATTATAAAAAGCACATATCAAGTGCTTTTTATTCGTTTAATCCTTACATAAGACACCCTGATAAAGGACAGGAAATTGAGGCTCTGTAACCAAGTCATGCTAGTAGGTCACTGACCCAAATCCCTAAGAAGTTTATGTGGTGTCTAAAAGATGTATTGATCACAAAATATACATTTCCCCTCCCCAACCTCACTGCAGGGCTTCTGGGGCAATGTTCTCTGGCAATTCAGTCTAAGGAAGCTGACACTGGACTTGGACCCCAGCCAGAGTGCAGCAGGAGTGCCAGTTTAACAGCTTCAAGTAAAGGGTTGTAACTCTTTAACCTGCAGATCTAACCTCTCCCCATTTCCGGTTAGGTCTGCAACACTCAGTAAGAACTCCTCAGGTGGAAAACAGGAAGAGGGTGGCTCTCACAAGTATCAGAGAGCACCTGCGTGGACGCTCATCTATTAATGATTTAACCAGGGCGATCACATAAGGGAACGGCCGTTGTCCCCTGCCCTCATACTTGTCACTAACAGGCCTGAAAGTGAACAAGATGGATGGGTCCAGCAAAGAGGAAGAGGAAGAGGAGGACAGTGCCTTCACCAACATTTCTCTTGCAGATGACACAGGTAAGGAAGAAACTGATGACTTCTGAAACATAAAATTCAGCAAATGCTCAGCAGCTTTGTAAAACAATAATTGTTACTGTTTTTATTATGATGGTAAAACATAGTCATTATAGAAAAATAAAACAAAAAAAATGTTTAAGAGCTATTTTTCTTTTTCCTTTAAAATTCAGTGATTATTTTAAAAGCTCTTGGGGTTGAATTACATGTACTTTAAAAATCAATCAACAAATAAAAACATAAAATGTTTATTTCCTGGAGGCTCAGGAAACATGATCTTAAAGTTGTTACTAAAGCAACTTATGATATTATTACCCGAATTTGTTCAATTATAGTCCATTTCTTATCTGTTCTGTGAAATTTCATCATTTCTCGTAAATGAATTAGGATACTCTGCAATTTGCTTTAAAATCTGTCACAGAACATGTCTGGTTTTTAAGCAAGGATAAAGTTTGCTGAATTTCACATGAAAGAAGGAAAAAGAAGGGAGTAGTGTTTCTAATATGCGGATGGAAGGGATAAAGCTCATTCAACACTGGGGAGAAACAGCACTGTCTGACTTGGGAATGCGTGCTCAGTCGCTCGGTCCTGTCCGAGTCCTTGTGATTGTGACCCCATGAACTGTAACTGGCCAGGTTCCTTTGTCCATGGAATTTTACAGGCAAGAAATACTGGAGTGGGTTGCTGTTTCTGGGGTCTTCCACATCCAGGGTTGAACCCGCATCTCCTGCGCCCTGCACAGTGTTAACTGGAAAGGCTTCACACCTCTAAGCACCCATGCATTGCGTGTGCATGTGGTTAGTGGCACAGTTTTGTATCCACGTTCCCTCAGCAAAATCATAGTAATTAATAGAAGCCAGCAAGACTCAGCTAAGCAATGGGGGTTACTGATTTTGATTAACGGAGAGCAGAGCATGAATATTTAACATCAATTGCTCTTTCATACAGCCACGCTTCTCCACTTTCTCCCTAAATGCTCAGATTCAAAAAGCCTCTTTCTAAAGTGCGGCCAGACAATTAGCACGAACTGCCAGCCAGCTTCCCCTCCTGGCACCGCATAAACATGCTGAGGGCTTTGAAAAAACAAAGAGGAGCGTTTTCAGCCTTTACGAAGGGAGGAAAGGTACAACAAGGTTCCGGGGTTTGTTGAAGAAGAGGGATACCGCTGGCCTTCGCATGCTCCCATCAGGGTGTTTTAGAAAAATGACAGGGCTGGAGAAGGCACCGAGGGGAACAAAGACCAGGGAAACTTGCTCCTTAGCTTCTAGACGGCACGATGAACGCTGGGCATGCGCTTGGGGAGTCCTATATGCCATGGGCGGGTGCAGCTCCTACAGACTGCTGGCTTGCTCTGAATTCGCCGCCCCCATCCCGGGACAGGATTCTTTCTAGCCTGTAACGTGCGCTGGGCCTGAAAGCAACGGTCAGCAAGGCGGAGAAGGAGTCTTTGTGAAACAGAGGTCTTTCATCCAGTCTAGGGCATGACCTCAACTCCGCAGTCTGTGTCTCAGCCTCTGCCACCCTCACACTCCCCGGCTGGACGGAAAGAGACGAGGGCGGGGATTTGAACTGGGTGTCCAGCCCATGGCTGCCAACGGAGAGGGTCTTCATCGAAGTTGCTTGTTAATGGAGTCTGAGGCCAGGGGTGTAGACTCAGAATAAACTGATAAACCGGGACGGAATAAGCAGGATACCCCTGTTAGTGTGAGAGATGGCAGCGGAGGGAGGGCTTTGAGGGCTCCTGGATCTGACTCAAAGCCTCCTCATTCCTGGTTGGAGGCGGCACAGGATCTCAGGGCATCAGGGGCCTTCAGGGGTGGTCCAGCGTGGGAACCAGCTGTGGACTTGAGGCACTAGCTCTAATTCTGCTGTTTCAGCATTCCAACATGGAAAATGGAAATTGCTCCTGTACTTGTGGCAGCAAAGAACTGAAACCCCATGTTCTCTGGCTCTTGGAGATGTGTCTCAATTTGATGTGTGGATACTGGTTCACTGTTGTTAATAAGAGGTTCTTGGTCCTTGATAAATAAAAACAGGAAGACAAATTATTATGAAACAAATGCAGCTTGTTCACAATTTCACTTTCGACTGAACTGCATTTCTTTAAGTAACATCTCTCCATGCTGGGTTTCCTGCTGTTGGTGTGATAAAAAGCAAGTTCTGTGTAAAAATCGATGTAGAGCAGGTAGTAAGGGTGTCAGTTTGAGCAGGGTGGAGAAGCTGTGAAATGCCCAGAAGGCCCACACATCCCATTAGGTAAGTCGTTACTGAAGAATGAAATCTGAAAGAAACTGAAATGTCTTTCAGCTTAGATGCAGTATATATATTTTTTCAAATGATTACTAAGTTTTAAGGACACAAACACTTATTAAGGTGTTTGCACATGAATACTTAATTTGTGGAACTGTTTTGTATCTCTCTTGGCCTTGGAGCACTAAAAAAATTACTTAAAATGAAGGGCACGGTGATCCAAGGTAGTTTGGAGATCTCTGGTCTAAGTGGTACTATTTAAGTCTTTCCCTAAGATGCCACTCTCGGCCTGCTTTTCTTCTCTCTCTTGTTCCATTCTTACTGTTTGTGCTATGTACTAGTGCCCTAAAACAGAGCTTGTAAAATGAACCCCTTTAGGGCCAAGCAGTGTATCTGTAGGAAAGAAGCAATGGCCTATCATTGTTTATTTCATGCAGTCTCCTAAACAAACTACTGAAATTTCTATACCTATTTCAGTTTATTAGGTTTTTCCATTATGTATCTTTTTGTTTTTAAACGTTTTACTCTTAATATGATAAGATTTAACATGAGCTCTACTTCCTTAACAGGTTTTTAAATACTCTCTTAAGAAACTGCACGTATTTTTGGCTGCGCTGGGGCTTCTGTGCTGTGCGTGGGCTATCTCTGGCTGCGGTGAGCAGCGGCTCCTCTCCAGCTGCAGGCCTCTCACTGTGGCGGCCTCTCTAGTTGCAGAGCACAGGCTCTAGGTGCCCAGGCTTCAGTCGCTGCAGCTCGTGGGCTTAGTCGCCCGGCAGCATGTAGGATCATTCCCAGACGAGGGACTGAACCTGTGTCCCCTGCATTGGCAGGTGGATTCTTAACCACTGGACTGCCAGAGAAGTCCTCCCTAACACATTTTTAAGTTAACAATAAGTGAGAGTAAGTAAGTAAGTTGAAGTCACTCAGTCATGTCTGACTCTTTGCAACCCCATGGACTGTAGCCTCCCAGGCTCCTCTGCCCATGGGATTTTCCAGGCAACAGTACTGGAGTGGATTGCCATTTCCTTCTCCAGAGGATCTTCCTGATCCAGGGATCGAACCCGAGTCTCCCGCATTCTAGACAGACACTTTACTGTCTGAGCCACCAGGGAAGTCCTTAACCATAGACACAATGCTATTCATGAAATCTTTAGAATAGTCTCACATTCCTGAAATGTTATACCTGTTGATGAGCAATTGCCTCTTTCCCCTCGCCCCAGCTCCTGCAGTCCATTCTATTCTGTGCTTCTGAGTCTATTTTAGATACCTCATATGAGTGGAATCACACAGCATCTGTCCTTCTGTGACTGGCTTATTTTACCTAGTATAATGTCCATCGGGTTGATCCAATTGTAACATACTGCAGGACTTCTTTTTTAAGGCTGAATAATATTCCATTGTATACATATATCAAAGTTGTTTATCCAGTCATCTGTTGATTGATGTTTGGGTTGTTTCCACATCTAGGCTATTGTGACTAGTACAGCAGTGAATATGAGAGTGCTAATATCTCTTCAAGATCCTGATTTCAATTATTTTGAGTAAACATCGGAAGTGGGATTATTGATCACATGGTAGTTCCATTTTTAAGTTTCTGAGGAACCTCAATAGTGTTTTCCATAGTGGCTGCATCAGTTTACATTGCCTTCAGTACTGTAAAGGGTTTTACTTTCTCCATATTCTTACCTACACTTGTAGTCTTTGGGGGCTTTTTATTTTGATTGCATCCTAACAGGTGTTGGGGAAGATCTCATTATGATTTTGATTTGCATTTCACTGATGATTAGTCATATTGAGCATCTTTTCACTTAACCTGTTGGCCATGTTTATGTCTTCTCTAAGGAAATGTCCATCGAAGTCTTTTGCCCATTTTTAACTGGGTTATCAATGTTTTTGTAATTGAGGAGTTGCCTACCTATTTTAGTGTAAATTAGCCTTTTAAATGGCCAGTTATGCCGTTTGCAAATATTTCACCCGATTCTGCGGGTTTCTTTTGTATTCCAGTGATTGTTTCCTTTATTGTGAGGAGTGTTTTCATTGATGCAGTCTTCCTTGCCTATTTTTGCATCGTGACCTATGCTTTTGGTGTCATATCTGTGAAATTATTGCCAAGACCAGTGTCACAAAGCTTTCCCTCTACAGTTTCTTCTAGGAGTTTTATAGCTGTTGGTCTTACATTTAAGTCTTTAATCCACTTTGAGTTGATTTTCGTGTATGGCGTAAGATAAAGGTCTTCATTTTTCTGTGTGTGTAGTTTTCCTAGTTATTAAAGAGACTATTCTTTCCCCATTGCATATGCGTTCTTGGCACCCTGTTGAAGATTAGTTGACCTACATGTATGAATGTACTTCTGGACTCTGTATTCTATAGGGTGGTGTGTATGTCTTTATGTCAATACCATAAGTTTTTTTTTTTTACTTTGTAATATATATTTTATTACACTGAAATCAGGAAGTGTGATACTTCTAGCTTTGTTCTTTTTTTTCTCTCAAGATTTTTGAGGCTATTTGGGGTCTTTTGTGGTCTCATATTAATTTTAGAATTGTTTTTTCTACTTCTGTAAAAAATGCTTCTGAGATTTTGATAAAAACTGCATTGAGTATGTAGATTGCTTTGGGTGGTATGGATATTTTAACAATATTAAAGACTTATACCCTGAAATTTACAAAACAGTGATGAAAGAAATTAAAAGAGATACAAACAAATGGGAAGTCATTATGCATCTTTTAAATACAGCAGACAGTAATAGTGAAGGTGAAGGTGAAGTCGCTCAGTCGTGTCCGACTCTTTGCGACCCCGTGGACTATAACCTACTAGGCTTCTCCATCCATGGAATTCTCCAGGCAAGAATACTGGAGTGGATTGCCATTTCCTTCTCCAGGGGATCTTCCCAACCCAGGTATCAAACCCAGGTCTCCTGCACTGGAGGCAGATGCTTTAACCTCTGAGCCACCAGGGGAGCCCAGACAGTAATAGTAATATGGTTTATATCACTAGTGATATATCAAGTTTAATTCTTTCAACAAGGATATGCATTGTTTGCACATCAAGTATATGGGAACATTATTCATTTCTCAACACCTTTTTTCTTGAAACATAGTCCTCTTGGACTAGATTTAATTTTCTACATTTAACTAGGATAAGAGAACGAGAAAAGTTTACTTTTCTCTTAACTCTACTGTAAGAAAGGCAACAGCGATAGTGATGATGAGATAGCAAACAATACTGAGCCATGAGCTAGGGGCCTAGCCAGGTAAGGAAAGAGGCTTCTGCAGAGCGTGTGCCCTCCTCAGAAAGCCCTGATTCTTCCTACTTCTAGCTGACTACTGTCACGAAAGAACAAAAATGCAAAAAAAGCAGAATTTTCAAGAGATACTCAAAATTCAGATTCTTATTTTTGGGGAGGGGGATGTGTAACTTCCTGATTCTTCCATGTTTTCCACCTAATCCTGATTTTAAAAGCCTATCATGGAAGTCCAAACAAAACACATCTTCAGGACAGAAGTAACTACAGAAGAATCTGTTTTCAGACTTCTCAAATCTTCATGATTTATCTCTCTTTTGAGCTTCTGATTAATAATCCAACTGCTTGCTAAATATCTAGCTATGTCCCAGTTGTCAAATGATCTCATCTTACCCCATGGGCACCCCCTACTCTGTTCCCACTTCTGATTCATAATTTTAATGAATGGTCCCATCATCCACCTGGTTCCTTAAGTGAGAAATTCACAAGCCATCGTCCCATTCTTATTTCTCACAACCCAATCAAATTGCTTATTCCTGTGGACTTGACCTTGAAAATGTTTCTCAAATCAATCTGGTCTTCTCTATTCCTATCACCACTTCCCTGATTAGGCCCCATTATCTCCCACATAAACCACAGCATCAACTGCCCAACTGTTCTTCCTATTTCAGTTCTTATCCCTTCAAATCTCTCCTCCACACTGACCATATCACTCCCTCTCCCTGCAAAGACCGATCGATGCCTCGCATCCCCTGCTGGATGAGGTTCAAAACACTTAACGTGGCATTTAAAGTCTCCCTCTTCCTGGCTCTGCCTATCTCTTCAGTGTCATTTCCTGCCGCGTGGCTTCAGGTCAGTAGGAAACACTTAATGTCCTATGCACATGCTATCTATTTCATGCCTCTGGACTTTGCTCTCTTTGCCTGGAATAATACCACTCACCCTTTCTTGCCTGGCTAATTCCTCTTTATTCTTTAAGAACCCACCCAGGCATCACTTTCTCCAGGAAGCCTTCCTTGACCTTCCCATACTGATTTAGGTTTCCTTTCTCCTTCCCGAAAACTCCAAGCTTACATTTTTTCATAGCATATTATACGAGCTTGTATGTATACGAGCCCCTCTACCCTGTGCCAAGAGACTGTGAGCTGCTAAAAGATGGAACCTGGGTTTTAAACTGTCTGTATTTCTGACACCTAACCCAATGTCTGATACTTAATAAATGCTCAAAACATTTTTGCCAAAAATTTTGATTGAGTTTCTGTGTACACTGAGATGAAGGCCCCTAGCCAAGAATCGACTCCTAGGGTCAACTTTCTTAAATCATTTCTTTCCTATCTCCACTTCCAAGCCAGTTTAGTTCTGCTTTCAGAAAACATTTTTCGACCACTACCATCACATACCAGGTAGTAGACAGGACCTGGCTATTTGGAGAATCAGCTCATAGTGTGGCAGAAAGGGCTTGAACTTGGGAGTCAGAAATGCCTGGGTTTGAGTCCGTTGGACTTTGAGCGAGTTATTTAACATCCCTGAGCCTCAGTTTCCTCAGTTGTGAAATGATCCTAACAATATATCTCAGAATTGTTTTGAAGATTAAATGAAATAATAAAAGAAGTTTCCTGAAACAGCCTGGCTTACAGTAAGTGTTCAGTATGTTTTAGTTCCTCCTTTGCCCACTTCAAGGAGATCACCCACAAGTTTCTTGAAAGGCGCCAAGATTTGTTCACATCGGTTGTCATGGTAACAGTAGCATCCTGTGGACACTGCTCTATAAGCTGGGACTGACTGTTGACATCCTCCTGATAAAGAGGCTTGTGGTAGAAGGGGGAGGTGCGGATGAACAAACTCTTTTAACAAGAGCACAATTCTTTTCTGATACAAATAAGACAGCTCTTCTTTTTCGTATTCATCCTGGCCCTCGCCTTTTCCCTGCCAATGTTCTTCTCAACACCGTCCTCTTTTATGGCTCAGCCTCCTTCCTGACTCTACTCACTAAAACTCTCCTGGATGATATTCAAAGCTGCTTCTGCGTCTGCTTTTGGCATCAGCCAATTAGCCTTCATTGTAAAGTGGTAATAAGCTTCCTGGAGAAGTGGCACAATTGTTGTGTGCTTTTATTTGGTGCTGCTTTCTACCACCGTACAGAAAATGTAACAATACCTGCCTCATGCCCTGCTGGAAGGAGGGTGGGTTTGAAAAGCTTTCTGAAGGCCATCTGCCATCCCCTTAGCCACGCAGCAGATCAGACATGAGGTCCTGCGTTAGTTAGCACTCCAAGTAAAAGGTATCGAGGGCCTGTATTCCTTTTCATCTCACCCTCCATTATAATGCAGGCTAAAGAAGGAAACAGACTCGTGGCTACCCAGCTGGGAGACACACTGAGCCATAGCAGGAGCTTGCCTGAGACAAGGGAGCAGGCCTTTTTCTGATGGTGAATGGAGCCAGTGTTTGTAGCCAGCAGTTTTCCAAGGTCCCCTACCCTGCTGGTAATGGCTCGACTGGGTTACATGGGACCTCATGGGAGGATCTGGTGCTGGTGAGCATCTGAGTGGAGGCATCCTTATGCAAGCACACAAGGATGAGGAGAGGGCTGGTCACGTGTGCTGCTCAGGATATGCTCCCCAGGTCACCTCAGTTTACAGCATCCACCAATTTGGCTATGAATATTAACTTAAAAGATTATTCAGACATCCTTAGAGATGTCAACAGAGATCATTTCTAGTACAGTAGAAATGTTTCTCGTGGATTTGAACGAGGGTGTTCATTGTACCAATGATGGCATAAAGTTTCAGCAAATCTTAATTGGCATATGGGATCCGTATGAGTAGAGATAATGACATTGGCCGAGTGAAGTCTCATTTCCTGCAAGCTGAGTATAATATAGATAGTGACATTAAAAATACCTCTCTGGCCCAGTATAATGCCCTAGAGACTCAGCAGAAGAGATTTAATAAGAAAAAGGAGATTAATTTTGCTTCTCAGTAATTTCTGAGAATGCTATGACTCTGGGATCACTAATGTATTGCTAGAAATTGTAAGTGCTCTTTCTGTGAAAAAAAATCTTCCACCAGAGGAAATCTACTTAACTGTAATAATCTAGCATAATGCAAAACCTAGTTTTAATAAACAAGCTTAAGAAATGGAATATTAGGATAGTATCTAAATATTTTCAGTAATCTAGAGTGAAATTCTCTAATTTTCTTATCAAAACACAAGTAGTATTTTGACTCTTACTTTAAAAGACAAAACCACTCATCAACTGCCCTGCATCAGCAATCTGTTGTTTATTAGATTAGATTGTGGTCATTTAGTCACTAAGTTGTGTCTGACTCTTGCAACCCCGTGGACTGTAGCCTGCCAGGCTCCTCTGTCCATGGAATTCTCCAGGCAACAGTACTGGAGTGGGTTGCCATTCCCCTCTCCAGGGATCTTCCTGACCCAGGGATCGAACTCAAATCTTCTGCATTGGCTGGTGGATTCTTTACTGCTGAGCCACCAGGGAAGCCCATTTATTAGATTAACAGCAAAGATGGGGGAAAGAATGTTAATTTTATATGAAATCCTTCATAATCGTGCTAATTTCTGTTTCCTAGAGAAAAATCCAGATGAGATTCAAAAGATCAAGGATGAATTTTGTTTACCTGAGCTCATGAGTTAAAGAGATACTGCCCTTCCCTAGGTCCTTTTCCTGCTGAGAAGGGGGCCTAGGTGACTATTTTCCTTATGTGGACATTCATATCACAAATGCCTCAGTTAGACTGAATGAGCTTTGGACCACTTCCTCACAGGCCCCCAGCCTGCCTGATCTGTTCAGAATTTGAGGGTCAGAGCCTGGTTTCCTTAGAGGCCCTTGGAGTTCCTCTGAGAGACCCTCAGAAAAGAGAATCTGGAGTGCAGAGAGAAGGAGGCTAACTCTAAAAGAACAGGGCAGACTGGAGGGACCAGCTTTAGCTGTGTTCATCAACACTGGAATAGAATTTTTGAATGATCCCAAAGCTCTCAATGACCCTACAGGAAATAGTATGTACTCCAATCATAGAATCAGAATTATTGGAAAAGCCGTTTCAGAAAGACATGTTGTGCTTTCATGGATAGGCTTCAGCCTTCTTTTTCATCCTTGGACTTGACACTGGAAACAGAGGGGACTCAGTGGCAGCCCACATGAATGGTCCAGAGGAACAGACAGCCTCCCTTGCTGCCTTTCTGTAACAATGACCTGGGTCTTCTGTCCACCAGCCTCCTAGGGATGCTTGCAGCCAACAGTAGCCCCTTTTTAGCCCTTACTAGCTTGCTTCTCCATTTAACCATTATTCTCCTGTTTTTTCACACAAGCATTTCATTGTCAGCTTAACGATTTTGGCTGTGCACATGCGTGGTCTTCTTCTTGCTGGTACCATGACACTCTAAAAACTGCTGGAAAAAGCTTGCATTTTAAGACACATTCATCCTTTCTTATCCATTCTGAGAGTCTTCACTCCCTTTTCCCAATAGACAAAAGACAACTCTTACTTGCCCATCTGTGTGAATATTGAGCCTTCATTTGCATTGCTGGTGGCAAGGTTAGTGGGTTTTTCCAAGGTTATGATAACTATTCAGAAAGATTTGTTTATAGAAGTATTTAGGAGATTTTTTTCAACAATGTTTCTTACCTTTTTAAATTTTAGTATTTTAAATGGCCTGAGCTTTGTGCCAGGACAGTGTTCCTCAATGTACAGTAGACTCCTGGCCCTTCTGCTTTAAAATACTGTAAGAATAGAATTTCTATGTTTATGTTAAAACATAGTTGATGTATAATTTGAGCAACTGAACAGTTGGCAGTTATAATTCAGGCAGACTGAATTTCTCAGCCCTTGCCTTTCTGTGAAATACTTAGTGATCATCAAATACACAATTACCTATATTTCAAGGAACTTCCCAAAGAATCTATTTTGTAGGATTTTTTTGCTAAGAGAGCAGTACCTCTTTTATTGGTTCATTTTGTAAGTTGAGCATTATCCTTTTTCTATAGTATGTAATCTTTTATGTTAAATAAATTAGGCAAATTCACAGCGAACTAGTTATCTTTAGAAAGCAAACTGTGTGCAATACTTCTGTCATGCTCCAGTGATTACATTTTTAAGGGCTTTTTAAAAACTTTTTTTTGAGGGATACTATGCAGAAAAACTAAAGCAGACATTGGAGAAAGATTTCCCATAGGTTCTCAATTCTGGAGAAATTGAGAAAATCAGTTGGTTTCTTTAGAAATCCTAGTGAACTTTTGGATATGTGATGTCATCTAAAAAATAACCCACCATCCATCACAATTAAACCAGAAGAGTCACAAAATTAAGTATTTGGCGTAGGCCCACATTTTGTCGTGTATCCTTTGATAAATAATAATAAAATTTATCGAGATCTTAACACATTCCAGGCACTGTGCTAAGAATTTCACATTCACTGTCTTATTTCATCCTCACAAACAGCGTAACAGATATTATTATATTAATGGATATTATATTAATAGATATCATAATAATAGATATTATTACGTCTGTTTTTTTAGTCTGAAGAATTGGACTCAGAAAGGTTTAGGAATTTATGTTGGGTTGGCCAGAAGTTTCATTTGGGTTTTTCTGTGCCATCTTATGGGGAAATTGAACCAACTGTTTTGGCCAACTTAATATGAAACAGAACTGGGCGAGCAGTCCAGGTCCGGGTGACTTCAAAGCCTTCATCAAATGACAACGCATCAGGACACAGATTACCAGAGAGCATAACTGCACTGTCCTGACAAGGTGGAAACAGTAAGGTGCTCAGGTGCTGGACAATGAAATATGGCCCCTTAGTTATGTTATGAGGTCAGTGTTTCAAACTGTAATCATAGCATCAGAGGGCAAGAAGCACCCCTGAGGCTCGCTAACAATACTGGAGTATGCTCAGACAAGAGAGAGTATAAAATCGCACCCAAGTTGTGATCATAACCATGTGAAAGTAATTTATGTATGCATATGGACTGGGATGGAAGAGAAACTGGGGAAAATCTGTTTAGTAGTGTGAAGAGATTATGAGCATTACGTTTTCATGTTCTATTTATGCAATATTTTTTTCTTAATGATAAAACTAAAAGGTTTTTCTGATATATGGAAGTAAAACACACATCCTAAGAGGAGTGCTGATTTTGAGAAGTACGTGAAAGCACCAGTGCTCGGACTGTTGCTGTTCAGTTGCTCAGTTGTGTCCGACTCTTTGTGGCCCGTGGGCTGCAGCACGCCAGGCTTCCCTTGTCCTTCACTATCTCCTGGAGTTTGCTCAGATTCTAGGATGAAGAGCACCTATCAAAATATCACTACTGCCTTCTGCCTTTTTAATGATGCATGCAATCAATTGCCTTAGTAAAATAAAATATAGCAAGTGGTAGATTTGGCTATAGGACATGCTAGGCGCAGAGGGTGGGGAGCAGGGGAGATAAGACCTAAATTGTAAATGCTACCCTTCCGCACTTGCTGTTTAGTTGCTCAGTCGTGTCTGACTCTTTGCAACCCCATGGACTTCCGCCAGGCTCCTCTGTCCATGGGATTTCCCAGGCAAGAATACTGGAGTGGGTTGCCATCTCCTTCTTCAAGGGAATCTTCCTGATCCAGGGATTAAACCCACATCTCCTGCATTGGGAGGTGGATTCTTTACCTTGAGCCACCAGGGAAGCCCACCCTTCAGCACAGTCATATCTTATTTTTTATTTTTATTATGAAATAATCTCAAGAACCAAAATTTGAAAATCCATGAAGAAGGATCCTTCTTCCTGAACTATTGAGAGTAAGCTGCCAATCCAATGCCCCATCCTCCCTGAATCCTAATGCATACATGAGTATGCATTTCCCACAAACAAGGACTCTCAAGGCCTCTCTCCTTCATAATCACAGTACAACCAACCAAGTCAGGGAAATGACATTTGTACATTACTATCACCTCATCTTCAAAGTGCATTTAAGTCTTGCCAGTTGTCTTGATTATACTTATGACGGTAAAAGCATCCAGTTAGAATCATACATTGCATTTAGTTGTCATATTGCTTCTTCATCCATGGGATTCTCCAGGCAAGAATACTGGAGTGGATTGCCATTTCCTTCTCCAGGGGATCTTCCCAATCCAGGTATCGAACCCAGGTCTCCCACATTGGAGGCAGACGCTTTAACCTCTGAGCCACCAGGGAAGCCCTAGCCTCCTTCAGCCTGGAACAATTCCTCAGTCTTTACTTGACTTTTGTAACCCTGCTGTGTTGAAAGATTATAGGGCAGTTATTTTGTAAAAGGGTCCTCAATGTTGACACACTTGGCAATACTGGAAGTGATACTGTGTTTTGCTCATTGCACCAGGTGGCACATACTCTCTATTTATCCCTTTACTAGTGAGGTTCACTTTGACTCCTTGCTTACAGCGATGTCTTCCTCCTTCCTTTACTAATTAGCAAGTATTTAGAGGGGATATTTTGAAACCAACTAATATTGGTTTGATGTGTCTTACAACTAGACTATAAGCTCTTTGAGAGACTCCTATATTCTAAGTGACCAACACATTAGGAGTTCAAAGTATACTTTTTGATTGAGATTGACTTATTTATTTTTATAGGGTACAGAACACATATGTCTTCTTTTGGGCTCATGGTTTTAAAATGTACATATCTTTACAATGTGCAGTCTAATGGAGGAAGGAGAACTTATTTCTGTCAATTAGAATACGTATTCATTTAGTCTGAGAGCTCTTTGATTTTTTTATAGCTGATGTTTAATAGAAGATTAATTCATACTTGACAAGGGTTCATTATTTTGTACTTTTCATTCAGTATTTTTTATAGACTCAGAAATTTCCTAAATAAATTCTTAGTTTTGATTATTATTGCTGTACAATAACATATCCCAAAACTTAACGTTGTAAGGCAACAGTCATTTTGTTTATTCACTATTTTGTGACTTAGAGATTCAGGGTACAGGGGGTTGAATGAGCAGTTTGCCCTTGAAAACCCCTGAGGCTGCTTCAGGAGGATGTAAGCTGGGCTGCAGTCCTTTGAAACTAAGGCTCAGTAGACTTTTAGATCTACCCCTGAGGGGAGACTTCAGGCAAGTCATTGTATTTTTCTAGGTTTCATTTTCCACAGATAATGAAATAAAACAGGCAGATTCTTCTGAGAACTCTTCCAGCTCAACAGCTGAGTTTATGAAATAAAAAATAATGTTTGGATATGAACAGCTACACACAAATCATTTTGCATATATAAGATGATCCTACAAGTAGAAAATGCTACGAAATGAAAGGAGGACTGGAGGACTGAAATAAACATTTTTCGTGGTGAAACGGAAACTTATCTTGAATCAATTTTGCCACTAGAGGTCACCAGTGTACCATCTCCAAGAGAGTAAATGGCATCAAGTCACTAGCATTTCCCTCTCGATGGCTCCAAATGTCGGTCATGTTGCCTTTCAGTGTCTTCTGATCTCCCGACAGCTGCCAGAGACAAAAGTTATGATGAGGTGACCCCAGCTGTCGTTATAGGTGATGGCTCACATGTGCCTGATGTTCTGTAGGTGTGAAGGGCCACGACTCGGACCGTAAAGAAAATGACTGGCTCTTTTCCCTTCCCGCTGGGAGGTGTTAAGAGGCAGCGAGGTAATTTGGTAGAAAGTCATGTGAGCTCTGAAGTGAAAAGACACTGTGGAAATACTGTGTCATCCTCTGTCGCAGCACAGGCGCATCTGCTTTCCATGAGATAGAAAAAGGAAGGGCCCAGAACAGAAGGTTCATTCAACCACTATTTACAGACATGTATGAGGCGCTGTGCTGGCAACTGCGTTATGTGAATTAAGAAAATCAGCTGGTACTTCCTCAAGGAATTTAAGGAATCGGGTATAGGAGGCTTTCTGTTCAGGTACTCTTAGCACCTGCAGGCCACCACGCAGTTGAATTCCCATGTCTGCAGGTGGTCACTTAGAGCACGGCCAAGCCAGTGGCTTTTTAAAGTTGATGACATTTTGCTGAGGTGACGTTGAGTAGATTATGTACCTTTTACATAAAATCCAAAACGAAACCGCAGAGACACGTGTCAGAAATGTTAAAATGCTGAGTTGGATTATGGCCAGTGATGCTTGTTAGAAAATATATGAAAACTTATTTTGAAATAAAACTGTTTAAGTGAGAGAAGCAATGCCCTAAGCGAAATGAACGCCTTGAAACAGAAAGATCCATAGCACTTGCCTCCAAAGAAACTCCTGTGAGAAGAAAGAACTTCAGGATGCCTTTGAAGAGCGTATCAATTTTCTCCCCAAATGAAAATTACATCCTATTTTCTCATAACCTTGCTTCATGTAGTACATACAAAAAACCTACTTCAGATTCTAGAACTCACAATTCTACCATCAAGGGTGAGTAGCAAGGACTCTTGAGTTCTGTCAAGTTATTCAGCTCTTTCGATAACCTGAGGAGTTATTTCTTCTACAGCTTTAAGGCCATATCTGAACAGGACAGGCAAAGAGCCTATCCCTTAGCAGCAAGACATTCTCTTGTTTTCTTCCCTCATTACAGAAGAAGAAAGGGGGCTGGCCAAATCTCCGCTTCAAGTGGAGGAACCCTTGATCTGCTTTTGCTGTGATAAGTGTTACTAATTACCCTGGCAATTAATAATTTTAACCATTTGTTTTCAAAACAAACTACAGACAGGCTTGTTTTGCCTTCTGATTGTTGCAAAGTTTGATGACATAGCAAAAAAGAAAGGGTGGGGGGAGCTACAAAATATAATGACATATTTTAAAATATGTTTACTGTGACTATGCCATTGACTTCTATTCATGTTTCTTCAATGACAGCCAGTGTAGTTTGCTTCCGTTTTGACTGATAGGCATCCCACCATCATCTTATGAGACATTTGGTCCTATTTGTCCCATTTGTTTCCCTTGAAATAACTGTATAAAGGAGGAGGAAGGAAATTAGGAATTTGTCATGCACCAAAGAGGTTAGAGGCAGTCAGCCATGGGGCCAAAGCGTCACTGCCCATTCTTGATGGTCTGCCAAGAGCACACGGCCCTGCCTGGCCATTACCCAGGCCGTTTCCGAAGGTGCGGTTGCTGAGAACAACTCTAAGGGACAAGGTCATGCCTTCTATCCCTCATAAAGAATGAAGAGTGAGCTTGCTTCCACTTGCCTAAAAGCAAGAACTTCTGTGAGCTAAGCACTCCTCCCACATAACAGCCCTCTGTGTGTGCAGGTGCCAGTCTGGTGGGGGGTGCTGGTGGGGGAGGATGGGAAGTGGAAGCAAATCAGCATGAAGCTCAAGTGCTGTGAGCCATGAACAGAGTCCTTGGACTTGGACATAGACATCTCGCATCTTCTCCCAGCATTCACGAAATCAAAGCGGGCTAACTTGTAAACTTGTAAACTATGTAGAATCCCAGTTCCTTACACAGTCTGACAGAGTAACTCTTCCAAGTGGATTATTTAGTGTAAATGATTTCCATGGAAACAGAAAACTATAAGGATTATGTCTGCGTATCTAAAGTAAGAAAACCTATCAGCAGCCAGCATTTTAGAGCCTTGCTAGCAACTCACATGCTTTCTTTTATAAAATGTTAATTTCCTTGCCACCCTGACTCCTCTGCCCTTCAAAGAATCACTTTGCCTTATTAAACTGCATCCCTTTTATGCTCCAAGAGCTTGATGATTACTCTTGATTTTATAAAAATTAAGAGGAATAGGTACTCAGCTATGAAATGATTGATAATGGTAGATTCATGTGTAGAGAATCACAGAAACCCCAAATCATACAAGCTCAAATGGAGTGGCTCAAAGATAAGTAGCCCAGGAAAGCTTTCAGATCTTACGGCAGGCACGGAGCTAAGGAATGGACTGCCAGACACAACCTAAGCATCAAAGGCTTGACTCTTAAAGTTGGGGAACCAACTGCTGAAAGTGTTTCTCGATAAATTCCTCAATGTTATTTTATATGATATTAGAGAAGCAGAATTAACTTTATCTCAGTCTCTCAGCTGAGGAAGCAGAGGTGTAGGTAAAGTGATTCATCCCCCACAGCCTTACAGTCAGTTTCAAATATCTGGATACTTTACAGCAGCTGGGCTTCCCAGATGGCTCAGTGGTGAAGATCCATCTGCTAATGCAGGAGACTTGGGTTCAATTCCTGGGTCGGGAATATCCCCTGAAGAAAAAATGGCAACTGATTCCAGTATTCTTGCCTGGAAAATCCCATGGACAGAGGAGCCTGGCAGGCTACAGTCCATGGGGTCACAAAAGAGTCAGACATGACTGAGCAACTAAACAACAACTACAGCACCTAGCGCTGATGAACATTAGACTTTTAAACTAGCGACTATATGAAGAATTGAATGAACACATATAGCCTGAGTCAGATCTTGAATCTGCGTTTTCTCTTCTTCAAACCAGTGCTTGTTGCCCTGTTGATAGATCTGATTTTCCAAACCAGTCATTTGCATACCAATGTTGCAATTTTTGCCATGTTAAGATTACCAGGAGAAATAGCAATCACCTCAGATATGCAGATGACACCTCCCTTATGGCAGAAAGTGAAGAGGAACTAAAAAGCCTCTTGATGAAAGTGAAAGAGGAGAGTGGAAAAGTTGGCTTAAAGTTCAACATTCAGAAAATGAAGATCATGGTATCTGGTCCCATCACTTCATGGGAAACAGTGGAAAGAGTGTCAGACTTTATTTTGGGGGGCTCCAAAATCGCTGCAGATGGTGACTGCAGCCATGAATTAAAAGACGCTTACTCCTTGGAAGAAAAGTTATGACCAACCTAGACAGCATATGGAAAAGCAGAGATATTACTTTGCCAACAAAGGTCCATCTAGTCAAGGCTATGGTTTTTCCTATGGTCATGTATGGATGTGAGAGTTGGACTGTGAAGAAAGCTGAGCACTGAAGAATTGATGTTTTAAAATGTGTTGGAGAAGACTCTTGAGAGTCCCTTGGAGTGCAAGGAGATCCAACCAGTCCATCCTAAAAGAGACCAGTCCTGGGCATTCATTGGAAGGACTGATGCTGAGGCTGAAACTCCAGTACTTTGGTCACCTCACGCGAGGAGCTGACTCATTGGAAAAGACCCTGATGCTGGGAGGGATTGGGTGCAGGAGGAGAAGGGGACGACAGAGGATGAGATGGCTGGATGGCATCACCGACTCGATGCACATGAGATTGGGTGAACTCCGGGAGTTGGTGATGGACAGGGAGGCCTGGTGTGCTGCGATTGATGGGGTCACAAAAAGTCGGACACGACTGAGCAACTGAACTGAACTGAACTGAATCTAACCATTCAATTAACATCACTTTCAAACTTAGCTTTGTTCAAAACAATATCTGCAAATTGAGGATTGTGTTATTCATATTTTTCTATTATTACAAAATACGCGCGCACGCACGCGTGTGTGTGTGTGTGTGTGTGTGTGTGTGTGTGTAGTCACTCAGTCATGTCTGACTCTTTGCAACCCCTTGGATTGTAGCCCAGGCTCCTCTGTCCATAGGATTTTTCAAGCAAGAATACTAATGTGGATTGCCATTTCCTTCTCAAGGGGATCTTCCCAACTCACAAAACCATGTCCTGCATTGACAGGCAGATTCTTAACCACTGTACCACCTGGGAAGCCCCAAGAAAATACAAAACTGTTTTAAAAGCTCATTGTTTCCAACCAGAGCTATAGGCAACAATCTTTGGGAAACACTGATTAGACAGTCTAGAGAAAAATAAGCATCAAGAGTGCATGCACTCATTCCTTACTATTTTCATTCTTGTTGATAAGTTTAAATCTTGATTCCGTGGAGACCCTAAAATTCTGAACTTTCATTTGAGAAACACTAAAAACACACTGGTAATTCCTTACATTTTTCTCTATTGAACAAATGAATGAAATGATTCTCTTCAAATTAGCCAACTATTGGTTATTATTAGGAAATTATAATCTTCAGAAAAGTATATGAAAACAATTTACCAAATAGCACTATAGCATACTATTAAGTCTAGTCTTGAAATCAAGTTTCAACAAGCAGAATATATTCTTTACTCAGAAAATTCAGGACAACACTTATTCTCCAATGAATTCAATAATCTTTCAAGGGAAAAAAAAAAGTAAAAAGGAAACTGTGAGTTCTTTTTTAGGAATGAGATCAAACACATTTTGCAAGTTAATGAGTGTAAAGTATGAGGAACACACCTGGTTACACTTGAACGTTATCAAAATGTTCCATTTAGCATATTTCACTTTAAAATATCCACAGTATGTTTAGAACCCTCTAATTACTAAAAACAAGTTCAAAGTTTTTATGAGCTTGATGAGAGTATGTCAGACTAGGACATCAAAATGAACTTGGAAGTTTCTCTATTTTATTATTTATCATTTCTTCCTCACACAATACTTTGCCTTGTAATGATAAATGATAGTTTCCAATTTGGAGCTCCCCCCTCTCTATGAAGAGTATTTTAATTTATGCTTTTATTTATGTAGTTTATAATATATGCACATTCCAGATCACGTGAATGGTCTTCTCATGATCAGTTATTTCTATGCAGTTTCAGTGGTCCCTATTGAATGTTTTCCTTATTCAGAAGAGAATTTTGTGGCTATTTTTAAACGATTTTTTAACTGAAAAATGTAATGCAAATGAAACAGTATAACAAAAAGTTCACTTCATATGAAGTTTGCCAAGGTTTCTATACCCCTTTTATATTCACTTGGAGGTACTGTTCCTTTTGGTCATTTTTTGCCATTTTAAGATTTTTTTCCTTTTCTTTCAAGGACACATCTTAATTATCAGCAACATTGTTTTAGCCAGTTTGCAATCTTTTGTGAATATGTTGCTTGTGACGACATTATGGTTACCTTTTTGTATGCTATCTTCTTCAGATAATTTGTCTAAAGATTTCCTCTAAGTTCAAATTCTCTAGCAAGATACATGTTTGATACTGAAATTTTAAAAAGGTGAATGCTCTAGAATTACCATATCCTACTTCTTGGTAATTATTTTCCTTAATTTTAAAAATAGTTTTATCTTCCAAGGGTGTATCCAAAGTAAACCATAGGGGCTTTTTTTTTTTTTTTGGTCTGTTTTTTAAAATGTAGTTTAAGTGTCTTCTTATCTACAAGTCTTCTTTCCATTCTTTTTTCTTCCAATGCAATTTATTTGTTAAACAAAAGGACTTTTTTTTTTCATGTTATTTGTTCTTGACTTATTGCTGTTTTGTTCCATTATCAGATTTTGATGTTTATCCAGACAGTAGATTTAACACATTTCTCTGTTCTCTGTATTTCCTGTTAAATTGCTAGTTTATGGGCTTGATCAGGTTAGGCTGCATTAAAAATTTTTTTTTGCAAGACTATTTCATTGGTAATGTAGTCTTCTTATACCACAAAAGTAAATGCTATCTGCCAGGTTCTCTGTGTATTGTTAATGATACTGGTGCCCAGTGACCAGATCAGTGTTTCTCAACAGTCTTTTTCACCGCGTCTCACCCCCAAAGCTTTTTAGATATCATTTTCCTAGTCATCCCCTCCTCCTGGGAAACTGTCTTTTGCCAAACTTGTAAAGCCAGTATGTCTTCAAATATTTTTCAGTACCATACTCTTTTCCTTTCCTTCTATAATTCTGATGACACAAATGCCAGGTCTTTTTCATCATCCTTGTGTTCTGAGGTTTTGTTTTTTTTTCCAACCATTTTTCTCCTTGTTTGAAGGCTGGATAATTTCTGCTGAGGTACCCTCCAGTTTATTCTTCTCTCTTTCATCTCCATCCTGCCACTGGATCTTTGGAGACAGTTTTAAATTTCGGTTATTTTAAGTTATACAGTTTCCATTTGGGTCTTATTTATAGCTTTTATTATGTTGCTTATACTTTAGATTATAACTTTTGTTTCAGGAGTTTTCATAATTGCTTATTCAAGTATTTTTAAATAGCTGCTTAAAATCTTTTCAAGACAACTTCAACATTTGTGCCATCTCAGAGTTGCTGTGTTATTTTCACATAAAGTGAGATTTTCATGGTTCTTCATAAGCTGAATAACTGCAGATTGGTCCTGGACATTTTGTCTATAACATTATGAGACCCTGGGTCTTGTTTAAGTACCAAGGAGAATGCTGATATTTTTGTTTTGGTAGGAATTTGAGTTGGTTAGGTTGAAGATGTAAGTTCCAAACCACATTCTTTGGGCTGTGGTTCCAATGTCACTTTAATTTGGAAAGTCCTGGCAGTGCTTTATTTTTACTTAGTTCTAGCAATCTTAATAATTCAATAGAGTACATATTATGATACTCATTTTCCAGGTAAAAAGATAGGTTTTAATTCAGTCTATTACTATCTGTGTGATATTGGACAAGTCATTCTTTGAGCTTTTATTTCCTCATCTGTAAAATGGGGTTGATAATCCCTAGATCACTGGATTGACGACTGAATAAAATATCACACGTAGCATACCAAGCATACTGCAAACCTTAAAGAAACCTGGCTAGTATTCTCATTAAAGAAAGAAATCAGCTTTGGTGAGGAAAAGTAATATATAATCAAATATATACATTTTAAATTACAAAAGATACCTTTTGGGAATTGTATACACTGTGTAACCACCATCCCAATCAAGATATTGTAGAACATTTCCATTACAGCAGAAAGCTCCCACCAGCCCCTTCTCAGTCAACCCTCTACCCATTATCAACCTGAGGCAACCACTGATCTGATTTCTACACAGCAGGTAAGTTTTGTCTCTTCTAGAACTCGATAGTGACCAAATCATGCAGTCTATACGTTTTCCATCAGGCTATTTTCACTCAGCACAATATAGTCAGGTTCATCAGTATTAACAGTCTGTTCCTTTTTATTCCACTGGGCTACCCTAGTGGCTCAGTGGTAAAGAAGCTGCCAGCAATGCAGCTTTCCAGGTGGCTCAGATGGTAAAGAATCTTCTTGCAATGCAGGAGACCCAGGTTTGATCCCGGGGTTTGGAAGATCCCCTGGAGAAGGGAATGGCAGCCCATTCCTGTATTCTTGCCTGGAGAATCCCATGGACAAAGGAGCCTGGTGGGCTACAGTTCATGGGGTTGCAAAGCGTTGGACACAACTGAGCAACTAACACACACATGCAAGTATTTCATTATTTCATTGGGAGTTTTTCTGTTATTGATTTAAAAGGTTCTTAGAAATTCCAAAGTCAAGACCTTTGTTAGATAATGTATTGTGATTGTCTTTTCATTTTCTAAATGATACCTTTCAAAGAACATGGAGTTTTAATTCTTATAAAGTTCAATTAATCTTTTCTATTTTATTATTATTTTTGTGACCTTTCTCAAAAAATTTGCTGACACCTAGGAGACAAAGATTTTCTTCTCTGTCTTCTCCTAGAAGTTGTATATCTCTATGTTTCTGTCTATGATCCATTTTGAATTTACAGTTTTGTGTATGATGTAAGTAGGGGTTGAGATTCTTTGTCTTTCTTTGTTCTTTCAGAACTGTTTTGGCTATTGTAGATTATTTGTATTTCCATATGAATTTTAGAATCAGCTTTAGAACATGATTACTGAGAGAAATGAAACTCATGGAGCCAGCATCACAATTGCCCAAGCTCCCTGTCTAGGGACAACTGATGGATTTGATTTTCTAGTAATTTGTTGATGACTTCATTTCTATGTTCAGTTTTATATTTTTTAATGTCTTCATCTACTTTTGATATATTTTGTTCTCATAAAATGAGTTAGAAAGTGTTCTTTCCTATTTTATTTTCTGGAAGGGTTTATGGAGAATTGATAAAATTTATGAAAATAACTAGAAAAATTTACCAGTGACATCATCTGACTATATAGTAGCTTTTGTAGGAAGATTAACCTGGTAATTA
>SJYC01050423.1:0-26502 GCA_006408675.1 Madoqua kirkii | reverse complement strand
TTCCTAATTTCTTCAAGTGAACACTTAGATTCTTATTTTGAGACCTCCCTTGTTTTCTCATATAAGCATTTAATGGTAAGGAAATATCTCAAAGCACTGCTTTCATTGCATCTCATAAATTTTACATGTTTATATTTTAATTAAAAATATTTTCTAGTTTCTCTTGTGACTCACATTTTGTTTAGAAGCATGTAGTTTAATTTCCAATTACTTGGGTTTTTAAAAAAATGCCTTTTTGTTATTGATCTCTAGTTTAATTTCTTTAGGGGCAGAGAAAATATTTTGTCATGACTTCAGTCATTTAAACTTTGTTGAGGTTGTTTTATGGTCCATTTTGATGAATATTCCATGTGCATTTAAAAAGAAGACATGTGTTCTAGTTATTGGGTGGAATGTTCTGGAAATGTCAAATAAGTTAACTATATTGATAGAATTTTCATTTAGGTCTTCTGTATCAATAGATACCACTCTATTGAAACCACCTTTGTAAATTCCAAAAGTATTAATGCCAGTATCCCACCCTAAAGACTAAAATTTTAATAAGGGTGGGATGTATCATTTAATAACTCTTGTTCTTTGAAGTCATTAGGAGATTTCCAGGTGAGTCTAATGTGAAGGTAAGCTTCAGACTGGGATCTGTATCCTTATAGATCTTCTGTACATTTGTTTTACAAATTATAGAGAGGGAAGCCAGGCACTTTCCAACTACTGTTGTGGGCTAGTTTCTTATTTCAGTTCTATCAGTTTTTGCTTCAGTGCCATTTTATAGCTGTTAGGATTTGTATCTTTTTAATGAACTGATCCTTTTATCTTGTTTTAATATCAATCTCCCCAGTACTAGTGAAGGTAAAGATTAAAAAAATCTTCCTGAGCACTAAGTTTTCCTCTTTTGTGAGTTGCCTGTTTATGTTATTTGAATATATTTTTTATCTTTGTTGAGATTCTTTATATTTTCAGAACTTTATTCCTTCAGTCTGTGGCTTACTTTTAACTTTATTTAAAATGTCTTCTGTCTGTGTATAAAACAATCAAAATTTAAATCTTTCCTAATGAATGGTACTGTTTTGTCTGGTTGAACAAATGCCTCCTTACAGTGATGTCATAAAGATGCCTGTTTTTTCCTAAAAGTTCAGAATACATATTTACTTCACACTGCATATTTATTTCATTTGTATTTCAATTTTATTTGTGGTGTGAAATCAGGATCTAATCTCATATTTTTATATGAATAGCCAGTTTAACTAAAACCACCATAATCTGTCCTTTCTATAGCACATTAACAAAGTTATTGTGCCAATTTTACTATGAAGAAGAGGAAACAATAGTTTTTCCCACAACTTCATTAACATTTCTTCCTTACCAAACACCTTTAATTGGATACCAACATCCAGGTACAGGCACTTGCCTTTCTAACTTTCTTTATGTCTCTCCTTATGTTAATACCGCATTTAAAAAATTTGTTTTAAAAATAGAATTTCAATATGATCTAGCAAGTTCACTTATGGTTATATACTCAAAAGAACTGAAAGCAGAGTATCAAAGAGATATTTGCATATACTGCATTCATAGAAGCATTCATAATAGCTAAAAGTTATAAACAACTCAAGTGTCCACTGAAAGATGAATGGATAAAATGTGGTATACACATACAATGAGCTAATATTAAACCTTAAAGAAGAAATTCTAACACAAGTACAACATGAATAAACTTTGAGGATGTTATGCTAAGCAAAACAGGTTAGTCACAAAAGACAAATACTGTATGAGCCCACTTAAATAAGGTGCCTAAAATAGTCAGTTGATAGAGACAGAAAGAGTGATGGTTGTTAGGGGCTAGCAGAAGTGGTGAGTTGTTGTTTAATAGGCACAGAGTCTCAGTTTTGAAAGGTGAATAAAGTTCTGGGGATTGGTTGCACAACGAGAATATACTTAGCACTACTGAACTGTACACTTTAAAACAGTTATTTATGTGGTAAATCTTTTATGTGTGTTTTACCCTATTTAAAACCAAAAGAAAAAACATCCCCCCCACAAATTGGGGTGGGGGGGTGGTGACATCTGCTTTTAATAGTTCTCTTAGTCTTTGGTGTTCTGGAGTTTCACCATGATGTATCCAGGTATGGAATTCCTGTTCAAGAATAAGTGTTCTTGAATCTAACTCAGCTGCTCCATAACCTGGAGAAATTCTTAGTTATTATTCTTTGAATGCTGCCCACACACATCCTCTCTAGACTCTCATTTAGACACTATTAGACTTATGCTGCACCTTTCTTATTTCCCATTTACTTAGTTCCTGCATTGAAGTCTATCTATCTAGTAAATTTTCCTCATGGTGTCATCTTAGTTCCAGTGGAAGGTATAGTTCTCAAACACTGAATGAAAAATTTTTTTATATATATTCCTTAAAGAAAGGAAGGCTGAAGGTCAGCAAACTGTGCTAGAAGTAAAAAGTTAAGAAACCAAGTAGATGTAAGGCTCACCTCTACAACTCAGGAGAAAGTGTCAAAGCCAAAACAATAACAAATGTTAAAAACAAGCAGGATATGGTTTTTAGTCTATGGAAACTCAAACAGAATTTGTATCCTACTGTTGTGTGAAAATTGTATAAATCTTCATTATGTTTCATTGATTCACAGTGCATCTCAGGCCTACTATATCCTTCTACTTTTCTGTCTATTCATTGTTAACTTTTGAGAGTTTGATATCGAAACTCCGACCAAAATTTTTAATTCATCTACTTAAAAAAATCATTGTAATATATAGTGGAACTATATGTAACTTTGTTCTGTATTTTCCCAGTGTCCAGTAAATGTGTTATCATACTTTCATTCATAACTTAAGAAAAATTAAACAATAAACACATTTGAACTGGAAAAACAATAACAACGACAAAACAGGATGCTGCTTTGTGTCACGTGCTGGGTATGTGTGACTGGTATCAAGTCGGTATCAACATTACATCCCAAAGGCTCGCACATAGCATTTCACACTGTGTCTATGACCTTCAGCAGGACATTAGTTTACTCTTAAGCTTCTTTCTGTGGGTTGCTGGGAGGATCAAATATTATAAAGTGAGCAAAAGTGCTCTATACCAAAGTAGTATTAAGGTATTTTCTCAATTCTAAAATATTATTAAGTGGTCGGGCGCACTAATGGATTTTAAATAGGGGGAAGATATGAAGATGAACTATCCGTTAGAGTTACACTTACAGAGCTTTCCGATTTGGAAAATTAAAAATATGACAAAGTCTGCTTTTAGAGTTGAAAACCACCGTACTTTCTCTGGTATTATGTCCACACATGCCCTTGTCTTAAATTTGAAGGATTTCTCTCTCTGGCGCAGAGTTCAGTTTTACCGACCTCCTTCCTGACAGCTGTCAGAGTTTTCCACAGATTTCTTGATCCAGATTTTCAGGGACCTGCTGAGACTTGAGAAGCTGCCTCTAACGGACAGGCTTTCACACGCTTAGTTTAGCTAGTGTACTGTCATTGGCTGTTGCTCTTCCTGGACCCGCCTACAACGATCTCAACTCTGATTGGATACCACTGTCCTTTTGTTATGGCAAAAGGTGGATCCTGAGGCTTTGGGATAGGACGATTGGGGCGTCGGGAAGCTAATACGCAGGCGTGTTTTCTCGAGTGATGATTGGCTGGCAACAGGGAAGCAGGGGCGGGACTCCTGTCTCAGCGCACGCTCTGTGGGAGGAAAGGGCGGGGCTGCCGGTGCCAGTTGGTCCAAGTGTCCAGGCCTGAGGCGTCCTACTGAACCCTCCCCCTGCCGGCGCCTCAGAAGGCAAGTGAGGGTAGTCATGGACCTCGAAGGGCCCAGCCTCGGGCGGCTGGAATTGCGGCCTCGATACTGCTGAGAGCCTGGAGGGCGGGGTGGGCTGGACGCTAGCCGGCGCATCGGGGACCCTGGAAGAGCTCCTGGGCATTTGGTGGGCGGCTGAGGCCTGGCTCCCCGGAGGACTCCTGCGCAACCTCTCTTTCTCATCTCAGTATTGGGCCCACAGGTTCCTTTGTGGAGGGTCGCCGGCGGTCCTTCGCGCGGACTTCCTGTCTCCTTGTCCCCGCCGCTCCGGAGTCTAAGGACTCTGTCCAGCCCTGAAATGAGACTGTGTTCGGGTGGGATGGGACCTGGCACGCCTGGACCTGCTGAGAACTCGGAGATGGGGGGAGAGGACGCCCAGGCGGGGAGGGAGGCAAGTGAGCGGTAAAACCAGGATTGGCGGCATCTTTTCAGGCTCTGAAAGTAACTCTCGGGTTATTTTCTCAATGAGCATCTCTCAAGGTCCTCATAGACACATCTAGGGGAATTAGGATTCGAGGAGAAACAAGAGCATCCCTGAAAGACAGGGTTTTGTTGTTTAATGTATCGATTCTGGTACTATGACGTAATAATATTAAGGATAGATGCTTTGTTTCCAACGCTGAATCTGTACCTGAGAATCCAAAGCTCTGCTTTTATATTCTGTGCCTGTACTCATTCATTGATTAAAGCCAGTATAGCTAGCCACTCTGGGGAACCCCGTTTATGAACAAATCCTTATTTTGGGCACTCAATCCCTTAATTTTGCAGAATTTAAAATTGGATTTATTTAACCAGAACAAGTCAGAATTTGAAGGCACCTGAAAAAACTTTATTGAAAGTCGATGCAACTTGAACGGTATGGAACTTAAATTTAGGTTTTTAGATAGCAGAAATAACAAGAAAATTTGACATCAAGGTTGTAAAATGTTTTGCAAATTGAGATTAAGGTCTTGTTAAAGTGCTTTCTATTGTGTAATGCAGGGATTTTGTAGTTAGATCTGAGTTCAAATTCTTGATACAGACTATGGCTGTGAAATCTAAGACAAAATACTTAGCCTTTCTGAGATTGTGCCCACATTTATAAATTGCCATCTCTCCTGATGCTTTGGTGAACTAATAATATGTGTAAAACATTTAGTATATTAAAGCACAGTGACTTTGAGTAGTCTTACTAGTTCATCAATAAATGGATTATAGATGATGAAAATCAGTTTTAGATGTAGAAGAGTGAGTGGTTGTGGATATCAGAGAAAAGTCTCAAAAGCTCAGGTCTCAGATGTGAGCATACCAGTGGTGATGTGGGAAAAACTAGATTGGGACGTTGACTATATGTAGTCTTGGCTCTGTGTAACTACTACTATGATCTTGGGTAAGCCATTATCATCTTGGCCCTGGCTTATTTGTGAAATGAGATTTTGATTTTAGATTTTTTTTTCAAAAATTCATTTTGTGACTTGTATTAGAGCTAAAGGCAGAGACGATACAGTTCAGGTCAGTTGCTCAGTCGTGTCAGACTCTTTGTGACCCCATGGACTGCAGCACTCCAGGCCTCCCTGTCCTATCACCAGCTCCCAGAGCTTGCTCAAGCTCATGTCCATCAAGTCGGTGATGCCATCCAACTATCTCATCCTCTGTTGCCCCCTTCTCCTCCTGCCTTCAATCTTTCCCAACATCAGGGTCTTTTCAAATGAGTCAGCTTTTCGCATCAGGTAGCCAACCAAGTACTGGAGTTTCAGCGTCAGCATCAGTCCTTCCAATGAACACCCAGGACTGGTTTCCTTTAGGATGGACTGGTTGGATCTCCTTGCAGTCCAAGGGACTCTCAAGAGGCTTCTCCAACACCACAGTTCAAAAGCATCAATTCTTTGGCGCTCAGCTTTCTTTATAGTCCAACTTTCACATCCATACATGACCACTGGAAAAACCATAGCCTTGACTAGATGGACCTTTGTTGGCAAAGTAATGTCTCTACTTTTAATAGCTGTCTAGGTTGGTCATAACTTTTCTTCCAAGAAGCAAGCGTCTTTTAATTTCATAGCTGCAGTCACCATCTGCAATGATTTTGGGGGCCAAAATAAAGTCTGTCACTGTTCCCCCATCTATTTGCCACGAAGTGATGGACCAGATGCCATGATCTTAGTTTTCTGAATGTTGAGCTTTAAGCCAACTTTTGCAGTCTCCTCTTTTTCACTTTCATCAAGAGGTGCTTTAGTTCTTCACTTTCTGTCATAAGAGTAATGTCATCTGTATATCTGAGGTTATTGAAATTTCTTCTGGCAGTCTTGATTCTAGCTTGTGCTTCATCCAGCCCAGCATGTCTCATGATGTATTCTGCATATAAGTTAAATAAGCAGAGTGACAATATACAGCCTTGATGTACTCCTTTCTCTATTTGGAACCAGTCTGTTGTTCCATGTCCAGTGTTGTTGCTTCCTGACCTGCATACAGATTTCTCAAGAGGCAGGTCAGGTGGTCTGGTATTCCCATCTCTTAAACAATTTCCCAGAGTTTGTTGTTGTCCACACAGTTAAAGGCTTTGGCATAGTCAATAAAGCAGATGTAGATGTTTTTCTGGAACTCTCTTGCTTTTTCGATGATCCAGGGGGTATTGGCAATTTGATCTCTGGTTCATCTGCCTTTTCTAAATCCAGCTTGACCATCTGGAAGTTCATGGTTCACGTACTGTTGAAGCCTGGCTTGGAGAATTTTGAGCATTATTTTACTAGTGTGTGAGATGAGTACGGTTGTGCAATAGTTTGAATATTCTTTGGCATTGCCTGTTTTTGGGATTGGTATGAAAACTGACCTTTTCCAGTCCTGTGGCCACTGCTGAGTTTTCCAAATTTGCTGACATATTCAGTGCAGCACTTTCACAGCATCATCTTTTAGAATTTGAAATAGCTCAACTGGAATTCCATCACCTCTACTAGCTTTGTTCATAGTGATGCTTTCTAAGGCCCACTTGACTTCACATTCCAGGATGTCTGGCTCTAGGTAAGTGATCACATGGGTTATCTGGTCATGAAGATCTTTTTTGTGCAGTTCTTCTGTGTATTCTTGCCACCTCTTCTGAATATCTTCTGCTTCTGTTAGGTACCTACCATTTCTGTCCTATATTGTGTCCATCTTTGCATGAAATGTTCCCTTAGTATCTCTAATTTTCTTGAAGAGATCTCTAGACTTTGCCATTCTATTGTTTTCCTCTATTTCTTTGCACTGATGGCTGAGGAAGGCTTTCTTATCTCTCCTTGCTGTTCTTTGGAACTCTGCATTCAGATGCTTATATCTTTCCTTTTCTCCTTTGCCTTTTACTTCGCTTCTATTCACAGCCATTTGTAAAGGCTTCCTCAGACAACCATTTTGCATTCCTTTTCCTTGAGGATGGTCTTGCTCCCTGCCTCCTGTACAATATCACGAACCTCCGTCCATAGTTCTTCAGGCACTCTATTAGATCTAATCCCTGTAATCTATTTGTCACTTCTACTGTATAATCGTAAGGGATTTGATTTAGGTCATAACTGAATGGTCTAGTGGTTTTCTGTACTTTCTTCAATTTAAGTCTGAATTTGGCAATAAGGAGTTCATGATCTGAGCCACGATCAGCTCACAGTCTTGTTTTTGCTAACTGTATAGAACTTCTCCATCTTTGGCTGCAAAGAATATAGTCAATCTGATTTCGGTATTGACCATCTGGTGATGTCCCATGTGTAGAGTCTTCTCCTATGTTGTTGGAAGAGCATGTTTGCTATGACCAGTGCGTGCTCTTGGCAAAACTCTGTTGGCCTTTGCCTTGTTTCATTCTGTCCTCCAAGGCCAAATTTGCCTGTTACTCCAGGTATTTCTTGACTTCGTACTTTGGCATTCCAGTTCTCTATGATGAAGAGGACAATAGCTAACATTATTGAATATTGTGCAGTCACATTATATATTGGCCTCCCCAGGTGGCTCCATATATAATGTGACTGCAGCAATACCCATATTAAATATATCAACTCATGAAAATCTCACTACAAAACTGTGAGGTACATAACTGTTTTTAACCTTATTTTACAGATGAAGAACCTGAGACTGAGATGTTTACCTAAGGTTCCAGATCTTATAAATAGGAGAGGTAGGATTTGAATCCAAATACGGGCTTCCCTGGTGGCTCATAGGTTAAACTGTCTGCCTCCAGTGTGGGACAGGTTTGATCCCTGGGTCAGGAAGATCCAGGTTTGATCCCTGGGTCAGGAAGATCCCCTGGAGAAGGAAATGGTAACCCACCTCAGTATTCTCGCCTGGAGAATCCCATGGATGGAGAAGCCTGGTAGGCTACAGTCCACAGGGTTGCAAAGAGTTGGACACGACTGAGCAACTTCACTATCACTGTAATCTAAATCCAGTGGGGACTTATAGGGCAGAAGGAGAAGAGAGCGTTAGAGGATGAGATGGCTGGATGGCATCACCAGTGCAGTAGCCATTAACTTGGGCACACTTGGGGAGATGGTGAAGAACAGGGAGGCCTGGCGTGCTGCAGTCCATGGGGTCACCAAGAGTATGTAACACTACTGGGTGACTGAACAACTGTCTAAATCCATGCTCTTAATCACTGTGCTAAACTGCCTCTTTAGCTTACCAGGTGGCACTAGTGGTAAAGAACTCATGTGCCAATGCAGAAGGCACAAGAGATGTGTGTTTGATCCATGGGTCAGATCCCCTGGAGGAGGGCATGGCAACCCACTCCCTTATTCTTGCCTGGAGAAACCCATGGACAGAGGAGCCTGGCGGCCTATAGTCCATAGGGTTGTAGAGTCAGACACAACTGAAGGGACTTAGCACTTACGCAAATTGCTTCTTATGAAGAGGATGTTGTGGTCCTGTTGGCTGTGCCAGTAAAGAAAGTAGTGTATTTGGTAAGATGATAGCCTTTGGTCACAGCTGACTGTGTGGGAAGATGGATCTATACTAATATTTGCCACGTTTCTGGATCCTCATTCCCTCCATACTTCTGCTCCCTGGACTTAATTATCAAAATAATTTTAGATCTCTTCTATTGACCAAGGTTAGGTAAAGATAGGCACCAAAATTTACTGTGAGTTTGGAAAAAGTTTTATGAGATCTGACCTCAGCTTAGGTCAGAATTGAGGAACCCCAGACAATTGTATCCATTGTGGAGAGCTAAGGTACATTTTGGATGAACAGACCAGCCTTAGCACCCCATGTTTATTTCAGTGTTCCCACACTTGGATACTTTGGTGTGGGGTTTCTCTTTTCATGTCAGATTTGGATTTATGTGTACGAGCAGGAGTTGAAAATGAACTCTTTTAAGAGCACACTTGACGTGGTGATTGATATGATGGTAACTATAGATTGAGAAAAAGAATTTTATGGTTGAAAAAGTCAGTCTTGTGTTGAGAGCATATTAGGACATAATACTGTGCTAATTTAGGCATTGCAAAGTTTGAGGATGGGTCCTATTTTGAAGGAAATAAAATCCATGGCTGAAATACTTTGCTATGAAGAGCTCAACAAATCTTTTGATCCCATATATACAATAAATCTGTTTATTACTCTAAATTTCCTGAAAGACTTAGAATATATCCTAGTAGTGTTTTGAGACCCATATATTTGATCACATCACAGTAAGAAAAATGGACTACTTGTCTTTTTGTTGTTGTCATGTAGAGACAGCTGGTAGTGCTCTGGTCTGCTTTACTGAAGGGGAATGCCGTTTGCACAGGGATGCTACGTACAGCTGGGCAGGTTTTGCACTGTTCAGCCCTCAGGGGAGCCTTACAGGGACTGTGGTGTGAGTAGTGCTGTCTCGGGTTACATGATACATCCTGTAGCACTGTCCTCATGCCCTGATTTTGTGCTCTTCTTCCTCCCCAATCTTGATGTGCTTTTCTGAGAATAATTTTTCCTTTAATAAATCCCCTCTACCCCATTTTACTGCCTTATTAAATTTTTTCAGACAAAGTCAAGCTGTTGATGAACCATGTGTAGATTTTCCGATTGTTTGGGTTTTATGGTGCCAGAATTTCAGAAATGGGTTTCTTTTCCTTACCTACTACATTAATCAGTCTAGAACACTGCTTTGGTTTTAGTATTAGAAGAAAACGGAGGCAAAAGAAGTAAAACCCATCCCTATATAGATGTGACTTTAAAATCGAGTGAATTGATTTTGTGTTTATCTGTTGCTTTGACTTGTGTATCATATCTTCTCAGCTGTCATGAAAATCCTATTTCAGGTGTATTTTTAAAAAGACTGAATATTAGATAATTGGAGCATTTAATATACAGGTTTCTCCCTACTCTCTGAAAGGAGACCATTCCTACCTCTTAGAAGCTGAAATGGCATAAAGTGATGAAGCAGTTGTCTTAGGACACACCTTGCTAACAGATGCACAAAATAGAAAGGACAGATGCTCACAGACACAGTTCAGAGCTATGGCAACTTGATGCTGAGATGCTGAGTGTAGTTCTCGGGGCAGGAGCTTGGTGCTATCACTCACTGCTCACAGTGAGTGCTGTTTCTAACACCCTGTTGCTAAACACTGAAGATTTTTTTTGCTTTTTGCCTTTTTTCATGAAAGCGAAAACCCTCGCAGATTTTTGTTTGTTTGTTTAGCAAAACCAGGTCCTAATGTAGGTCTTTTATACAAGTGCACTGTCATTAAGTAAAACTTAAAAAGAAAAAACTGGGGATACCTGTATTATGTAGCAGGGGAAATAGCCAAGTTAATGGCTGTTGTTGCTGAGTAGTTCCAAAGTCACTTACTTTTGCTTTTGACTGTTACCTCTGTCGTCCCTCCCAGACAAGTAGTTGAAGTGGTATGAAAGTGCTCCTCTCTTGGGCAAGGGCCAAATAAAGTTTTCACTGCTAACACCCTTCCTCTTCAATTAGGAAAACACTTTGATTAAATGGAGAGGAGTAATTTGTATGGTCTTCAAATACTATAAAAGATTGAATAACTTACAGAATTTTTGAGAAAAATTTTTGTGATCAATCTATTTGGATATATGTATCAGCAGACGTGTGTGTGTGTGTATACACACATTTTTATTCAGTTGACCCTTCAACAACAAGGAGATCAGGGGTGCTGACCCTCTGCACAATTGAAAATCCACATGCAACTTTGTAGTCAACCCTTCGTATATCCAATTCCACATCTGCAGATTGAATCAACTGCAGGTTGAGTAGTTCTGTAATGGTGTTTATTGAAAAAAATCTGAATGTAAGTGGACTCACATGGTTCAAAACCTTGTTGAAGGGTCATCTGTGTGTGTATGTGTGTGTGTGCATCTATACCCATCTACATGTCTCACCTAAAACTTTCTCTGAAATACAAAGAACCAGAGAATTAAAACCATGTGTAAAAGATATGCAGGAGAATAGCCCTAATGCTGGCTAAGTGGGAAGACTTGGGGTAATTTTATCAAAGGTTATTTTTATTCCATTTGTATTTAGTTAATTCTTTAATAATGCTATGTGTAAAGGAGATTTAATATCCTTTTTGGACTGAATGATATCTGTGTTTTAAACTTTCTCTGAAATCAAAGAACCAGAGAATTAAAACCATGTGTAAAAGATATGCAGGAGAATAGCCCTAATGCTGGCTAAGTGGGAAGACTTGGGGTAATTTTATCAAAGGTTATTTTTATTCCATTTGTATTTAGTTAATTCTTTAATAATGCTATGTGTAAAGGAGATTTAATATCCTTTTTGGACTGAATGATATCTGTGTTTCTTATTGCAGACCATTCATCAAGAATTTTGTATCCAAGGTGCAGAAGTTTGTTACCGAAGATGATGAATGCTGACATGGATGGTATGTTCTTTGTTTTCCTTTTTATATGTTTTGTGGCAGACACATTGCTTTATTAAGAAATGGAAAGAGCAGAGAAGCAGTATTTAGAAGGAAGGCTTGGATCTTGGCCACTTGTACTTATTTATAATCCTACCTAGTTCTAGAAAGAATTTAAGGCAGCTTCCATTCTTTAATTGTAAGATGTTGGTAAAACACTTTACCTTCACTTTGGTGGTGTCGTCTGTGATGTAGGATCCATCTTTTATTTCACAGGGCTTTTGTATAAGTCAAGAAAGATAATAAATGTAAAACATTTTGCAGATCTTTTATGTGCTATGCTAAACAAATGGTAGTTAATAATAGTAAATCTGAACCTTTTCATTACAGCAGTTGATGCTGAAAATCAGGTGGAACTGGAGGAAAAAACACGACTTATTAATCAAGTGTTGGAACTCCAACACACACTTGAAGGTTAGTTCACATTTTGTAGTTTTCTTGACTAACATCCAGGTATTGAAATTGTAAGCATTTATGTTGCTAAATTTTGTTACTGTGCCCAGTTTTAAAATGTATAAACTTCAAAGTTTACTTCAGTGGTTTGCTTCTCCTGCCTATAGCTTTGACTGGTGATTTTTAAAACATAGTTCTGTCTCAATAAGGAAGTCAAATAGTGTTCTTGTGCTTCCCTCTTTAAGGTCTAACATAATAGGAGCACCCCTTTTAAGTCCCTGCATGGTATTATTAAGTCTACTTTAATAAAGTTTAAATGAAGTAAAAACAGTGTATTAGCCTCAGATTATAAGGTAACTTCCCCGAGTCTTTTCATTTTCTAAATGTCTTCTATAAAGTCAGTTGCACCACCAAAATATCTTTTTGTTTTGGACGAATTTACGAGGTGGTGGTTTCTTAAAATCAGGTTGAGCAGATCATGTTACTCCAGTGGCTTCCCTTCTCACAGGTAATGAAAACCAAGTCCCTTTCTGGAAGTCTCTTATTTCCCTTTTACCTCAGAGTCCTATCACACTCTTGACTCAATCATCCTACCTCAGACACTCCAGCCTCCTTGCCTCTCCTCAGGGTTTTAGCAGTTACTGTTTCCCTGTGTTTGACTCAACCCTTAGTCATTTGCGTATCTGTGTGACTTGTTCCCTCACTTCCTTTAGGTCTCTGGTGAAATTTCCTTAATCAGAACAGCTGTCCTTGGCTACACTGTATAAAAGGACTACTTCCCTTTGTTTCCTATGATCCTTATCCTTCTTGCTTTTTCTCCTGAGCCCCCTAAATGCACCTGTGCTCACACGCACACTACAGTGTCAGCTCTGTGAGGGCAAGGGCCTTTTTTGTTACTATCACCACTAGAAAAGTGCTTGTCTACTAGAAGGCGCTGAGTAACTTAGCTGCTGAGTGACTGAACAGATGTCGTATCTCTTCATCGTCAAGGCCTGCTCTTTTGAATTTCTTGCTAATGCAAAAATACAAAATGATGAATTGCTTGGAAACTGACGACCTATATCCAGTATGTAAATTTAGTTATGTTCACCTACTACATTTTCTTAAACACTTCTAGTAAAGAATTACGGTTTTATGATGCTAAGATATGAACCAAACTTCACATTTTAAATACAATATTTTTTTAAAAATAACCATTTTAAGAATTAACTACTTAACAAAAATGTTGTTTGCAAAGTGTAACATTTAACCTAATGTGAAATCTGTTTTTAGGAATTTTGGCTCTTGATTTGTACTCAGCTTAGACTTTGTTTACATAACTTCTAGACTGAATTTAAAAAAAGAAAACTCAAGGACTGTGGTATTTAAGAGTAAATCTTCATAAGCATTATGTAATATGGAGTCATTGTCATCACTTTATTGATAATGCACTTTTTAATTTTTGATATAGATCTGTCTGCAAGAGTAGATGCAGTTAAGGAAGAAAATCTGAAGCTAAAATCAGAAAACCAAGTTCTCGGACAATATATAGAAAACCTCATGTCAGCTTCTAGTGTTTTTCAAACAACTGACACAAAAAGCAAAAGAAAATAAGGGATTGATATCTCTTATGTCTTACAGAATTGCTGCTGATCTTTTTTTTTTTCTTTAAAACTTGGATAGATTCCAAAAGTTACAGTACTTTTGTTTGTGGCTTCACTGAGTATTTATGAAGATAATGTCAGATCTAGGCAAAATTAAGAGCATAACAGAAGACTTCCATGAGTTGTGTATTATGTCTATGAAAATGTGCAAACGTAGAGACTTTATAATTAGAAATGCATATATTTATGAAACTTGAAAATGAATGTTTTATCAAATTTGTTTTGATTTATAGGGTTAGCATTGTCTTATAGGCATAGAGATACAAACAAATAACTACCGTGTTGTGAAAAAGTAACCAAAATCATGTACTGAATGCACAGCTTTATGTACCCTGTCTACCATCGTGTGCCTCTTTTCCATTTGCTTTCTTCCTGTTTTTCCTTCCCCTAAGGAAAAAATTGGTTACACGTTTGTAAAAAGTAATTAAAGTAGCTAATCATCTAGGAGAGTAGCTTGAACTCTAACTGTTGAAACTTAACCAAAATAAGATATTTTCTCAGTTAGGGCTTATTTATTATGTTTAGTAGTAAGGATAGTAGGTTTCTCTTACATTAATTGAAAATGGAGGCTATAAAAATGAAGGTTTTTCTTTGAATTATGGTATGGGGAAGATTTGTTATTAAAAACTTCCTTTGCACAAAATAACCCACTTGGTACCTGAAAAGATGAGTTCTGGTTGTGTGTGTGTTTCAAATAGAAAATTTTGAGGAAAAATAGAAATAGGGTGTGAAAAACACTTCATAAGTACCTGTAACCAACTCCAGTGTTTCTACTCCAGATTTATGTTCTCTCTGGCACAGCTTGGATTTTGGAAGGAATATTTTTAAAAATGGATTAAGTTTGGCTAACCTTATGTAAACCACACTTGGAAGAGAATAGAGTTTGGTCTCAGGTTTATTGGTAGTACCAGCAGATCAACTTTGCAAAGTCCAGTAAGAGTGGATTAGTATCAGAGTCATGAATAAGATGGGAGAGTTTTACATGTAAACTCATTGATGCTTTCTCAGTATTTTATCTACTTCTCCCAGAAGTTTCTGCAAACCCAACTACTGGTTTGCAGAATTTTAGTCATTTAACCATTTTTTAAAATTTAGTAGGTTCCATTTGGTGAGGAAATCAGTAGTTGTTAATTAAAATGTTACATAGGAAAAGAAATCCACTAATATAGTTTATAGTTATTAAATTTAGGCTAATCATGAAATAGTCTTATGTTTGTATTGGTGTAAGATTTGATGACTTTAGCTGTATGAATATATAATAGTCATACTGCAAACATTTTGCATCTCTTTTTGACCTAATTTTCAAACATTTAAAATTGTGTTGCAGTTACGCTTTGCTGTTTAATAAAAAGCTGTTTCAAAACCTGAGTGTGTTTTGATATAGTTGCCTAAGTAACTGGGATACATATAGTGGTGTGGTGTGGTATATTCAGGGTTGTTCCAAGCCACAGGATTACTTAAGTATCAGTTACTGGATGTTTAAGGGAATACTATATTTAAAAAATGATCTTATACATTAATTTTAAAAACAAAGAATTCAAAGAGAAGGATCCAAGATTGCTAGGAGAAAGGTGGTTGTCATTTTTTAGGTTAGGTTAGGCTAACCTCCGGAAAAGGCAATGGCACCCCACTCCAGTACTCTTGCCTGGAAAATCCCATGTACAGAGGAGCCTGGTAGGCTGCGGTCCATGGGGTCGTGAAGAGTCAGACATGACTGAGTGACTTCCCTTTCACTTTTCACTTTCATGCACTGGAGAAGGAAATGGCAACCCACTCCAGTGTTCTTGCCTGGAGAATCCCAGGGACAGGGGAGCCTGGTGGGCTGCCGTCTATGGGGTCATACAGAGTTGGACATGACTGAAGTGACTTAGCAGTAGCAGGCTAACCTCTTTTAACAAGAAACACAGTGATTAAATATATAAAAGTTTTCTCTTCCAGCTAATGGTTCTGAGGTGAGCACTATAAACTAGAAGGCTTTATGAGCTGGGGATTTCTCTGCCATTTTCAGCCATGGCTTCCAAGTCACATTCGTTTTCTCTATTTAGATTTGCAGCAGAAAGTGCCTGGTGAATGAACACTTGCAGTGTTTTATGGGCTGGGCCTGCCTGGAAATGGGCTCATGTCTTATCACATTCCCAAGGGTGTAGGGTGTGGGAATTTACTTAAACCTAGTTGCTGAGAAATGTAACCCCTGCTGGAAGCCATATTCCAGCTACAACTGGAAGCAGACAGAGGATAAGGTGGTAGCAGCCTTAGCCACAGCCCTCTTCTTGTGCATAGAACATACTTAGCCTCTCCTTGTCCAGTTCTGATGCAGTGCAAAATCTGGGATCTCTATCAAGGTCTGTCAGTTGTAGATGTGACTCCTCGTAGTCTAACCACCTTTAAACTGATGACAGATTATATAACGCCCTTGCATAAGAACCTTCAAAGACGCGAATGTGCCTGTGCGTATCCAGTCACTAAGTTCACGTGTCTAGTGCCTATTGTCACCTGCATGTATCCTCTATAAGCAGTGTGTTTTTGTGTGCTCTACTGCATACAGTACTACAGCATCTTAATTTCAAGCCCAGGAAGCAAGTGTAAAAGCTGTGATACATAGCAGGTTGTGTTAATTGGGTACATAGGCTAACTTTGTTATGAACAAGTTGGACTTAGCAACTAGCTCTTGGAAGGGAACTCATTCATACGTAAGGGACTTACTGTATTTGCCCTGTTTATAATGCTGTAGTGGGGATAGGATACCCAGAAAACTCTGTTTGGAAAATGGAACAAAGAGAAACACATCAAAGTCACTGTGGAATACTCCTGGGAGAGATACCCTGGAAGATTCTCACAGTGGACAAAGTTCCTTGATTAGACCGAATGTAATCTCTGGCAAGGGACTTCGCTTATTCCTTGCTCTCCATGGCTCCCCCTAGCTGGAAAGTTATTTGTTATCCATGCCCCCACCCCATCCCCTTCCTGGGACTCTCAGAGTTTGGGGGTATTCCCTGCACAGGTTAATGTTATGAAAACAGTCCACTTCTCGCTGGTGTGAGTTTGGTGCCCATTGTTTGAAGGCCAAGCTCACATTTCTTGGGCTGTACAGTTCCCTCAGAAATAGACTTCTTGTGTATATGCTTCAGTTCCATATGCTGGGAATCACAATCACGCTCTTTTCTAGACCAAACTCTCCACAGCTGTCCTGCTTCCCTTCCTCACAGGACCCTGCCTCCTCTAATGGAGGCTACTGTGAATCCAGCTGAAAACGGCTGGGAATGCAGTGTCCAGGTATCACTGCAGGGCCCGGCTCCTTTGTCTGCCTAACAATTGGCAGAGAAATCTTAACTGGGCTTCCCCTTCCACCTCCCACACCTCAAAAGTAAAACAGTGCTGAACTTCTGCCATTCAGCGTACAGAAGCAATTAGCTTTTTTAATGTTGTGAGGTACCCAATACATGATTTTTCTCTGTTCCATCTCTGCTTGGAAACTAAGTTTCTTCTTGTGATACCTACTCGCTATGAGCATCAGGGCACACCCAATTCACTTCATATTCTGCTTTTTCCAACTGCCATCCTACAGCTGTTAACTCAGAAGGTGACAAAATGTTACTTGAAATACATGCCCCACCTGCTTGCCATACAGATGGTAAACCAGTGCCCAGAGGAGCCTAATGGGCTACAGTCCATGGTTTTGCAAAGAGTTGGACATGACTGAGCATGCACACACACACACACACACACACACACACACACACTCTCTCTCTTAATTATGGCAATGTCTTCAGGATGTCAGCTTGTATATTAGAAATACAGGTGGTAAACTGTGCACAGAGACTGTACCTAGCTTCTGATAAAGACTCTCCTTAACCATAGTTTAGCCAGGTTCGTCTGAGCCCTCTTCCTCAGCAGGCCTCGTATCTCAGGTCCTGTCTTCAGCCTGACTAGTCTATTGTTAGTAAATACTGCTGCATCACTTTAGGAAGAATTCCCCTACTCTCAGAATCTAATCACCCTGCCGGCCTTCAGCAAGAGTCCTGTTAAGTCAGTGTGGCAAGCATCCCCCTATCTTGGTGTCTTCTCAGTAATTTTCCATCCATCAATGACCCACTTCCACTCTGCTTGATGACTATACATCCTCAGCTGTCTTCACTGTACTTGGAGCTGAGCCCATTCTCTTGCCCCTGTCACCACAGCCTTGGGCCCTGCTGCAACAGCCCTGAATAAAGTCTTCTGTACTGTTTTAACCAGCGTCAGAATGCATTTGTAATTCTCCCCAGCTCTAAATGCTAATGGAATGACAACTTGCAGAAACCCTTCTTCCTCACAGTCTCCAGCAGAAACTCCCTCAATACTAACACTAGGTTCCATCCAAAATTTGTCTTTATATTCACTGTGAACTTTACTTACAACAAGTTAATATAGCTCATAACCCCTTATCTGTAACTCTTGGGACCAGATGTTTCAGAATTTGGAGTTTTTCATACATGATAAAGTATATTTTGGGGCTCCAAAATCACTGCAGATGGTGACTGCAGCCATGAAATTAGAAGACACTTACTCTCTGGAAGAAAATTTATGACCAACCTAGATAGTATATTCAAAAGCAGAGACATTACTTTGCCAACGAAGGTCCTTCTAGTCAAGGCTATGGTTTGTCCTGTGGTCATGTATGGATGTGAGAGTTGGACTGTGAAGGTGGCTGAGCACCGAAGAATTGATGCTTTTGAACTGTGGTGTTGGCGAAGACTCTTGAGAGTCCCTTGGACTGCAAGGAGATCCAACCAGTCCATTCTGAAGGAGATTCAACCTAGATAGTATATTCAAAAGCAGAGACATTACTTTGCCAACGAAGGTCCGTCTAGTCAAGGCTATGGTTTGTCCTGTGGTCATGTATGGATGTGAGAGTTGGACTGTGAAGGTGGCTGAGCACCGAAGAATTGATGCTTTTGAACTGTGGTGTTGGCGAAGACTCTTGAGAGTCCCTTGGACTGCAAGGAGATCCAACCAGTCCATTCTGAAGGAGATCAACCCTGGGATTTCTTTGGAAGGAATGATGCTAAAGCTGAAACTCCAGTACTTTGGCCACCTCATGCAAAGAGTTGACTCATTGGAAAAGACTCTGATGCTGGGAGGGATTGGGGGCAGGAGGAGAAGGGGACGACAGAGGATGAGATGGCTGGATGGCATCACCGACTCGATGGACGTGAGTCTGAGTGAACTCCGAGAGATGGTAATGAACAGGGAGGCCTGGTGTGCTGCAATTCATGGGGTCGCAAAGAGTCGGAACACGACTAAGCGACTGAACTGAACTCATACACCAATACAGCTTGGGGCAGTACTTGTAATCACATATATTAACACTTTTGTAGCAAAATATATGAATACTAAGATAAATGAAGACTCTAGGTAGTCTGTTAGGGAAGTCAGGTTTGGCTGCCAAATGAGTTTTGATGTCAACCATGAAAAAACTTTAGATTTTCACAGATTTTTGAATTGTACGTGTAACGCCAAAACAATTTGTGAAGTAACCAAAATCATCAAAGCTTGCAGTTTCAACCAGTTTTTTAATCAATCAGTCGTGTCCAACTCTTTGCAACTCCATGGACTGCAGCCCACCAGGCTCCTCTCAGAATCTAATCACCCTGGCAGAGAAGAGAAGAGCATGGCAACCCACTCAAATATTCTTGTGACGTGAGTTTGAGTGAACTCCAGAAGTTGGTGATGGACAGGGAGGCCTGGTGTGCTGCAACTCATAGAGTCGTGAAGAGTCAGACACGACTGAGCAACTGAACTGAATTGAACTGAATAGCCAATAAGAATGGTTGCACATTCTTTCCTGTGTTTACTGGCAATTTCCATACTCCTTCTTTAAGGCTTTTAGTAAGCAGCCTGGAATCCCTGTTTACAGTGGTTCTCAAAGTATGGTCTCTCCCCTCACACACACACACATCCAGCAGTATCACCATCACCAGAGAGCTTATTAGAAAAGCAAATTCTCAGGCCCTATCCCAGGTCACTTGAATCAGAAATTCTAAAAGTAGGGCCCAGAAATCTATGCTTCAACAAGCTCTCCAAGTGACTCCAAACTCTTAAGTTTTGGCATTCATCTAAGAATCAATAGCATAGAATACTATTTCTTACAGGATGTTTTCACAGTATTCTACCAAGTAATATTTGATCAAGTAATTTCTTGGCAATACACACTTGAGAAACATTGGGCTATACAAAAAAATTCTTTACTCAGAACTTCTCAGATCCTTTAATATATGAGTACTGTGAACATCCAAAAGGGATCCACAGTGCATAGCATTTCAAAAACTTAGATGAGCATCAAATCTCTTTTATATGGAACATATGGTAGGACTTAGTGTTCCACAGAAGTTACTGATACTTTGGCAAGTGTTACTTTTTAAGTATTCTATAAAAAGAAAGTAAAAGAATGGACCACTATTTTATCAAATCACATCTGTTGTTAACAATATCCTTTAAAGGAGTTCTTTACAATGCCTTTTGCTTCATTTGTCTCCTACTGCACAGCAAAACTAGGTGGCTTTCAACATCAACATGTATTATCTCACACAGTGGGTTGGGAATCTTGAGAGTGGCTGAGCTGCCTGGTTCTGGAGCAGGATCTCTCATGGTCTTGCAGTCAAGATGTCAGCAAGGACTGCAGCTACCTGAGGCTTGACTATTCTGGGTTTCCAAGATGGTTATTCACCAGACTTTGACCATATGACTTCCAGAGGGCTCATTGAGTGTCCTCATAATATGGCAGCTGGCTGTCCCCAGAGCAAGTCATCCAAGACAGCAAGGCAGAAGTGGCAGCGTCTTTTATCACTGAGCCTCGAAAGGTACACTCTCCCTTCTGCTGTGTTCCCTTGGTCACAAAGACCAACCCTGACACAATGTGGGAAATGACTCTGCAAGGGGATGAGGACCAGGCTGTGAGGCTTTCTCTGATAGTAACTGACTGGGCTGCAACTGACCCCAGGCAGTCCAGAGTCCAGGCTGCTGAGTCCTGCTGCCTCTCTGTTAATTTTACTAAACAAACATGCTCTCTGTTCTCTGATATTCCTTTAAGAATGGGTAACTCAAAAAGATCAGCCTTTGCAGGTCAGATCTCAGCATGGGCGCCTCTGCTTGGTGTTCGTGTGTCCATACGCTTTTGCAGCTGCTGCTAAGCACTGCAGCTTGCCCAGAGACTGAGCTTTTCAGAACACAGGACTGGAACTGTTCATTAGCTAATTAGCCTGTTCTTAACTAATCTGGGAGATGAGCATCAATTTACTTCTGTTTATGCTCTCAATAATCCTGCTACTACTAAACTAGAAATCATGCTCCTCTCCCCCTTCCTTTTACCCTTCACTGTCCACCTAACTAACTGGGAGATCATAGTTCCTCCAACCTCTAGCTTCTAAAATCCTATTCCTTAGAAATTCCCTCCATCTTTTTTTTTTAGGGGTATCTGTAATTATGATTATGGCAATAGAAGATAAAGTATAAAACCTCATCTCCTTTCAAAATGAAATGTATGATATTTTTGACAAACCATGTTCAATCTTAGGACCTTAAAAACATTCCTGAAATATTTGCCTGCCTTCCTAAATTCTCCCCTTTTTCATATCTGCCACTCATTCATAAGCTTGTTCAATATTCATCAGATATTGCTGAATGACTTCTAAGTCCTACATGTACAAGGGATTAAAATGATTCTGTAAAAGATCATGTAACAACAGTGTGCCACAGAGTTCTCCCCTTTTTCATATCTGCCACTCATTCATAAGCTTGTTCAATATTCATCAGATATTGCTGAATGACTTCTAAGTCCTACATGTACAAGGGATTAAAATGATTCTGTAAAAGATCATGTAACACACAGTGTGCCACAGAGTATGGAGACCACAGTGGTACATAAGAAATCAGATGAGACTAGAGGAAATCCCTGAAGATGAAGCATCCAATCAAAGACCTCTGATATTGATTGTGTGAATGTGTGTGTGTGTGTGTGTGTATTAGCCGTGTTCAACTCTTTGCAACCCCATGGACTGTAGCCTGGCTCCTCTATCGATGGGATTCTCCAGGCAAGAATATTGGAGTGGATAGCCGTTCCTACTCCAGGGGATCTTCCTGACCCAAGGACCAAACCCAGGTCTCCCTCACTGCAGGCAGATTCTTTACCATCTGAACCACCAGGGGAGACTGTTTATGTGCATAATTATGACCAACTCCACAAGGCATATAGGAAACATATTTACATTAATGTGGGTTTCATGAAGATCCATTTCCCTCATCATAAACAGTGCCTAACTGTGCCTATTGTGTCAGCAGCACACAACAGGACATCATAACCATACGGCAGGTATTCAATGAGTGTCTGTTGGTGATCGTCATGGAGAGAATGGAGGCCAGAGATTAAACAGCAACATTTATATGTGCTGTGAGACTGCAGATCTGAAATCAGAAGTCCTGGTTTCTACTTTCACCTCTGTCCTATTTTCACTTAGGACCCCTGGTCAAATAACACAGTTTCACCACATACCACTTCTTATATATGGCAACTAAAAGCAAAGTCTAAAGTCCCCATCTGTCTTCTATGGAGAAAAGGTAAATTTGAACAGGAGCTTGGTCCATTAAGTAATGCAATGGTTTTATGTCTAACATTCAGAGGTTATTGCCCTGAGGAAGGATTTCTATTAACTAAGAAGAAAGCTTATCATTTATTTTTAAGGCTGCTTCTAGGCTCAAGGAAAGCATCAGTGGGACTCAGACACAATAGGACACATGAGACTGAGAGGCTCTTGCAGCATGAGTAATGTTCAAGGACCTTAGAGAAGAAGGATGAGACAGGGAATGATGCATTCTTCCTCCCATAAATGTAATCCTTGGACAAAGGTTGGATCAACTCAGCATTTCTTCATTGGGCCTGAAGAGCATCCTTGAAACCTTTGCTTGTCTCTTAAATTCTTCCCCATTTCCTTACCTGCCATTCAGTAATCTACTCATTAGCTTGTCCCTCATTCATTTGTTTTTCAGAGATACTTGCTGAATAACACTGAGTGCCAGGGACACCGGGAGTTCTGATACGGATAAGATATAACCCCCTGGTCTTTCCTGGTTGTCCAGTGGTTAAGAATCTGCCTGCCAAGGCAGGGGACACAGGCTTGATCCCTGGCTGGGGAAGATCCCACATGTCACACAGCAACTAAGCCCGTGTGGCACACTTCTGAGACCACACGCACTGCAGCTCCTGACGCCTCCATGCCTAGAGCTCACGCTCTGCAACAAGAGAAGCCACCGCAATGAGAAGCCTGCATACTGCAATGAGCAGTAGCTCCTGATCGCCACAACTAGAGAAAGCCAATGGGCGACCAGAAAAAATAACTAAATGTGTTTCAAAAGACATAATCCCTGCCCTCTGACATCCTCCACTTTCCTTGCTGTATACCCTTCCCCACGTTCTCTATGGCAACCCCTTATTCACCTTCAGCAACAACCTAAAACAAACATCACTTTCCAGTGATTTTCTTTCCCCCAAACACAGTCACCTCCTCTTTCCTCCATGCTCCTAGGATACTTTCTATCTAGCATGACTGCAGCGCTACATCCCAGTTAGCTTCTTACAAGTCTCTCTCTTCCCAGCCTCTGGGCCCCATGAAGGCAGACTTACATTTAATTTACTACAAGCTCATTTTCTCAGCAGCACTTATTGAACACCTGGTCTGTGTCAAACACTGTTCTGGACACTGGTTTCATATCGTACTACTACATGAGGGACATTTTCTCATGCAGCTTATGTAAATGTATATGTGGTGTGTATCTGTATGGAAACTAAACTGTAAGTTCCCTTAAAGCAAAATTTACTATCTTTTTCAGTACTCTAAACATGAGAAATTGCAAACAACTGATTTAAAAAGAAAAACTTAATAACCAAGTTATGTATTTGTGATTATACCCCATGACAAAGCAGAGAAGATTAAAATGGTCTTAAGCACCAAGAACTCAATACCTACAGATTTTAAATGTTGAGCTGGTCAAGTGGGAATCAAGTGGCCAATGACCAGAAACCTACAATTTTTTTTTTTAATTACAAAAGAAAACACTAGGACAGAGTTTTCTGTCCAATGACTTCTACATGACCTTCTGCAGACTAAGAAGAATATGATTTTTTGGTATCTTTCCATTCATTCACCATATACTCATTGCTGCCTGTTTATCAGTCAGTTCTGTTATTTCAGCTTTGAGAAAAATAGTTAATTTCCATTTTCTCATTTGTTATGGATTTAGATGAACCACCATGTTAAGTGCTTTATATGTATTAACTCACAATTCCTCAAACTAGTCCTATAAAGTAGGCAGCCACTTGTTTGGGTAAATTACTTAACCTCCCTGTGCCTCAGTTTCTTCATCTGTAAAGTGGCAATAATAGTATGTATCACAGAGTTGTTGAGCAATTAGATGAGTTACATATGTAGAGTGTGAGTCTAGAATAATGCCTGACACATCCTATACTTTCAAATAGCAATTATCACCACCATCACCACCTTGTAAAAAGAAGGAAACTGAGACTCAGCGAGGCCAGAATAAGCCGCCCCAGCTCCTGCTTCTCAGACAGGCAGGCAGAGCACACACTGGGGTTTCTTCTTCCAATTCCTAGAAATCACTTTACACACACACATAATAACCACACTGGAAAGCAAGAAGGAAAACTGACCCTTGGCCGAACGGAAATTGTAACAAACACCCTTAGGACAGAAAATAGATGCAAGTTCATTTTTAAAAGGAAACCACAGTTCCCAGCCCCCGGAGGAGGATGCCACTGCCCTCAGTGCAGGCTGGCTCCCTGGGGGCTCCTGTCTACCGATGGTAGACACTGGAGTCTGGAGGGATCCAGGGGTGACTAACAGGGTGACCCGTAGAGTAGCAAGAAGATCAAGTAAGCATTTTACTCTCTCATCCTCACCCTATTTTCCCTTCCTTACCTCTCTGGACCAGGCAGCAGTAAAGGAATATCTGCCTATAAGCCAAGGCAATGGGCAGGGATGTTGGGTGAGAAAGTGGGGGACAGCCCTGCGTGCCTTTCCAGGCCTGAAAAGAACAGGAGACTGGCCATCAAAGTGACCGGCCCAGCAGCAGGTCACATCTCCTCCACTCTCAAAGACTGTTAGTCTCATAAAGTCCCTTTAAACAGTCTGCACAAATAAATATGTCAGGTGACATTACAATCAAGAACCACAGAATACTTGAGGAAATTCAATACCATAAAGCAAGGAAACAAACTCAACAATCAAAGAATGTACACTCCATGAGAATAAATACATATAATGACTAGCTTAGGGGAAAGGGAGAGAATATCACAAGGACTTTTTTAATTGCTAGAGAGAGGTCAAATGAAAATTTCAGTAACTGAAAAAATTTTTAAATGACTGAATAAACTGAAGGGAAAGACAGACAGCTGAATTAGAGACCTGGAAAATAAAATTGAGCAATGCTTCCAGAAATCCACACAGAGCAAGAGAAAAATGGAAAAAGCAAAGTTAAGGATTCAGAGGATATACAGAACAAGTCCCAGTGTTATATATAATGAATGCTAGAAATAAAAAACAGATAAACTATAGAGAAGATACTATTAAAAAGAGAAAAGGAAGGAGCACGTTGAAGGAATGAAAAACAATTCAAAAGTGCTTCTCAGAATTAAACAATAAAGATATGAATCTCTGGATTGAAAGGATCCCCAAAACTGGCATGAAAGATAAAAATAAGTAAAAACCACCGCATAAAGCACATATCAGTAAAATATTACAATGACAAAAATAAGGGGAAATGCTAACAGTCTATAAAGAAATAATCAAGTTGATATTAGATCTGTCAAAGGATAAAAGACAGTGGTATGATAGCTTAAAATTTTAAAGGTAATCGTGTGCATGTGTGTGCATGTGTGTGCGTGTGTGTGTTGGGATGGATTTGAACTCTTTTATAAGGAAGAAATTTTGGTTGCATTTTGTTCAAAACCATCTGAAAATCTTTTTAGTAGCTACCCTGAATATTTAACAGACATTTATGCTGATGACACATAAAGACGGAACTTTCACATCTTCTTAAATGATTTTCCTTTTGTCAGAATGGAACAGTCATCACTGTCCCCTTTAATGCTTTTTAAAAACTGTTATATTCTTTTCACTGAAGCTTTCTTTATTGATGTTGTCTAGCAGATCTTTTACCAGTCTATTTTTAATTTCTAATATTTGTATTTAGCTAAGTCTTTTAAACATAAGGTTAAAATTTAATTACACACCATTAAGTCTAATCTATTTACATTTGTTCTGATTGCTATTAAGCTGGGACATATTTCTAGATTCATTCATATTTTCTATTTGTCTTACTGATTATTTCATTTCCCTCCTTTCTCACTTTTTGATGTACTTTCTGGATTTTCTTTGCTACCTTTTTGTTACTGGTTCTATTTGCCTATAGCTTCAATTTCAACATAGAGAATACCAGGCCTTGCTGGCTGTGACTAATAATTGTGCATACATCACAACTCCATGAATTTCCATTACATAGGTTTCTGAATTTAGCAAAAGCTTTTTATACAATGGCACTAAAATACACCAAAATTGTATGCATATTTTCACTATAAAATAAATGCTTGTTGTTAATGCTAAGTGTTTATAATTAATTTTCAATAGCATTCAAAATAATTTCAATGGTTAACCTTCAACAAAATGAACTTTCAAAATCTTTTAGTTTATATATTAAATGAAAATACTGAGCTTTAGGTGAAATTAATTTAACCATTACTCTTTACTTACTTTTAAAGGGTATC
>SJYC01050422.1:0-53259 GCA_006408675.1 Madoqua kirkii | reverse complement strand
TGAAGCTTCAAAAAAATTACCTTTAATATCAGAAATAAGATATGAAAGTCTTCTATCACTGTCATAATTCAACATTTTCCTATAAGTTCTAGCTACTTAATACAATATGATAAGGAAAAAAATATATAGACTGAGTGAAATGAAAAGTATATAATACAGCTTATTTGCAGTTGATATAATTTTCTACATAACCTAAAAGAATGTACAAACAACTTATTTCAATTAATGAAAAGGTTTGACAGAACTGATAAATATGTGTGTATGCTCAGTTGCGTCCAGCTTTTTGTGACCTCATGGACTGTAGCCCACCAAGCTCCTGTGTCCATGGAATTCTTCAGGTAAGAACACTGGAGTGGGTTGCCATTTCCCACTCCAGGGGATCTTTTCTGACCACAAACTCGTGCCTCTTGCAACGGTGGGTGGATTCTTTACTACTGTGCCACCTGGGAAGCCCTCAGTGGATATAATAACAACAAAGAAAAAGAGTAACATTCCTATACACTAGAAATATTTGATTAGAAATGCAAAAAAAAATTCATTCATAAGAAAAATAAAATTATAAGATAATATAAATAACTATAATAAGAGATGTACAAGTCCTAAATGGAGAACTCTCCAAAACTCTTCTAAGACTTCAAATGTATCCCAAATAAACAAAGACATATTGGTAAGGCTCAATATTGTAAAAATATCAGTTTTCCCCAACTTAGTCAGTCACTGCATTTCCAAACAAAACCTCGATATTTTTCACAAGTTACTTTAAATTTGTTTGAAACTATAATGCCCAAGATTGGCTTATTTTAAAGGCCAGATGGAGAAGAGATGATTAGCACTATCAGTTATCAAAAAGCATTACAAATACATAGTCATAAATAGGACATACAAAAATAACTGATGGGCTAGAACAGAGAGCCTGAAAGCAAAGAATGAAAACACAGGGACCCAGCACATAAACAGAAGCGGCCTCAGAGCTCAGTGTGTGCATGCGCGCAAAGATGCTTCCGCTGAGTCCGACTCTGCAACGCTACGGGCCACAACCCGCCGGGGTCCTCTGTCCAGGGATTCTCCAGGCAAGAATACTGGAGCGGGTTCCTATGCTCTCCTCCAGGGGATCTTCCTGACCCATGGATTGAACCCACATCTCTTATGTCTCCTACACTGGCAGGCAGGTTCTTTACCACTAGCACCACCTGGGAAACCCAGGGCAAAAGATGTACTTTCACCTGGGAACCTACGGAAAAACAGATATATTCACACCTCACATAGGGTTTCCCTGGTGGCTCAGGTGGTAAAGAATCCGCCTGCAATGCAGGAGACCTGGGTTTGATACCTGGGTTGGGAATATGCCCTGGAGCAGGGCATAGCAACCCACTCCAGCATTCTTGCCTGGAGAATCCCCATAGACAGAGGAACCTGACGGGCTTCAGTCCATGGGGTTGCAGAGTCAGATACGACTGAGCGACTAAGCACAGCACAGCACGTACTTCATAGAGTAACACAAAAATAAATTCAAGGATTAGAACATAAATATGACAAGTATATTTTTAAACAGTACTAGAAAATATAGGGGAATATCATTATGACTGGAATATCATTATGGAATATCACTGACTCAACAGACCTGAGTTTGAGCAAGCTCCCGGAGATGGTGAAGGACAGGGAAGCCTGGTGTGCCGCAGCCCACGGGGTCGCAAAGAATCAGACAGGACTGAGTGACTGAACCTCAACAAAATCATTATGACCTTCCTGAAGAAAGCCCAAGTGACCAACAAACTGCCATACCTTCATCACAATCTTGCATTTCACTTACACACTGCCTCTGTCTCAGCTCCCTGCAATATAATGGGGAGTCCGATTACCTAAGAAAAAAATGAACTCTGCGTAGGAAACAAAATTATTTTTCCTTAGCTGGTTTCCAAAGGTCAGGGCATATTCAGGAGTCCCATCTGTTCTCTGTAAAATGAGTAAAACGAAGAGAGTTTGTAGATAAAGAATGTCACTCTTCTACAAGCTAGGCCATCAGTCCTGTTGTCTTGTGTACACAAATATCCAATGACAGCTTTCAGAGATAAGGAAGAGCATAAAATGAATGATAACCAGGGGTTCTCTGTCTCCAGCAAAGAAGATTTATGAGGAAACCAAATTAGTGTGGTAGGAGAGGGTATCTATGGTAAAATCCAGGTTGAGGAAAAAAAATGTCCTTTGACTTTGAAAATCTGAAACACTGTAATGCAAAGGAAGAAAAGCAACATATGATGCCCTCTTTTCAAGCGCTCTGCAAATCAAATTACCCATTCACCTTGGGAAGAGTGAATAGCTGCTGAATTTAAAGAGGATAAACTCCAGTTCACGAAAAAGCCCGACCAAAACCAGAACCAATGATCTAGAAGGATGAAATGCATATACCCATAGAGAACCTTGCTCTCTTGGGGAAGCTCCAACCCTCTCACCTTTGACAGAAAACAGAGAGAAGACCCACATTCATAGACTGCTCCAGTGTCCCAGCCCCTCCTCCCAGCCAGGGAGAAGCCTCTGACCTTTTAGATGAGATGCTGGACACACACACACAAATACACATCCTCTTGCCTCACCATATGGGCCATGAATCATTCACAAAGCTTCAGAATCAATTATTCATACAAACCAAAGACCAAACATTTCGCTAATTGTCCAGGCAGGAGGGGTGAAGACAGAAAGGAGACTGACTGAAGGAAAAGGAATCTGAGTCAACCTGACAACTGGCAGTATTAACACTTAATTAATTTTAAATGAAAACAAAACCACCACCATAATGAACCAAGAGAAAGACAATCACTTTCTCTAAGTTAACTGGGCAACTAATATGGGATAGGGGCCGACAGAGAAGAGGAGGAACCTCTGCCCTGCCCCCAAAGTCCTAATCAAAGCACTCCACTCCATGGCGCCCTGTCCTCCGCCTGCTGCCCACCCTCACCTGGACCGGGTGCTCAATCCCACACACACCACTACCGGGCCTAAGGCCCAGTCATGTCTGCATTTTTATTCCTGCTATGTGGGCTCAGGAAGAGGAAACATACAAGGGCAGACTATGAAGCTGGAGTTCAAGGCTTAAGCTGGATCCATGGTTCCCATCCCTCCCTCCCCACTCAGCTCCGTGGGCAGATACTAACAGGCCCTTGCTTTTCACCTCCTTATTTACCCATCCTTTGTTGGGCATCTATTAATATTATGAGTCTGAGAAAATCTAAGTCACTCTAGAGAAGAAGGAAGAAGCACATGCCCCCACCCTCAATCTCAACAGAGAGATAAGACGGCCACAGGAATAACAAAGAGGAGACAGGGTAGTATCTGCTGATGAAGGGAAAACGCAGCAAATTGCTCAGCGAGCCCAGAGAAGGGGGTCTATCTTCCTGAGGAGTCAAGTCTTGAGCTGGTTCCCACAGAACATCATGGCACAGACTATTAAAAGGCAAATGGCACCCTACTCCAGTACTCTCGCCTGGACAATCCCACGGCCAGAGGAGTCTAGTGGGCTGCAGTCCATGGAGTCACGAAGAGTTGGACACAAATGAGTGACTTCACTTTCATTTTTCACTCTCATGCACTGGAGAAGGAAATGGCAACCCACTCCAGTGTTCTTGCCTGGAGAATCCCAGGGATGGGAGAGCCTGGTGGGCTGCCATCTATGGGATCGCACAGAGTCGGACACGACTGAAGCGACTTATTAGCAGCAGGATATAAACAAAGCAGAGTGACAGCATGTGAAGTAATATAGGACGAAGCTCTGAGAGGAGAAGGGCACCTCCAAGTCTGGCCCTACTGGGGTGAAAAAGCCCTCAGTGACAGTAATGACACAGAAGGGCAGTGGATGCAAGGCAGGAAAGAGATCAGGCTGATGGACACCCAGGACGCCATGTAAAAAGCTTCCTTTCCATATCGAAAAAGAAAGAAAAAATTGTCCAAAGATCCTGATCAGGACAGAGGCATATACAAGGAAATGATTCAGCTGCATATGTGATGACAGAGGAGAGCTGGGCAAACCTGTCACCAGGAGTCAAGTTATGAGGCCCCTATAGTGAATGCACCCATTGATGACAACACCAGTGAGGGGCGAGATGGCAGGAGGAAAATAAGATCTTGGGTTGATGAAGGCATCAAACATAACAGAAATACATACACGACAGGAAGGATAATAAATTCCCCCAAATTCTCAAGCGTGTAGTTTCCTTAGAGATCACTTAATAAAATGGTCCTAAATGTGGGTCACAGGTTCCTTTGATAAAAGCTATGGACCCTTTTTCCGGGGGGGGAATGCTCATATGTGCTAACTTACGATATGATTCTAGGTGATTCAAGACTCTCTAAAGCCCATCCATCCAATTCTTCTAGGCTGCAGCTGGGGTTGTCACAAGGAACTGGAGAAGATGCCTTGGAGAAGATGCTGGTAGTATTCCTGACATACATCAAGGTCATTTCCTTGTAATCACATGGACAACTGACACCACTGATAGAAACAGTGATGTGGGAAACAGTACCATTTTGTAGCAAAGAATTTAACCAAACAGAAAAATCAAGGAGGTAGTACCCTGCTGTGCTAAGTCGCTTCAGTCATTTCTGACTCTGTGAGACTCCACGGACTGTAGCCCACCAGGCTCCTCTTTCCATGGGATTCTCCAGGCAAGAATACTGGAGTGGGCAGCCATTCCCTTCTCCAGGGGCTCTTCCTGACCCAGGGATCAAACCTGCCTCTTTTAAGTCTCCTGCATTGACAGGCAGGTTCATTACCACTAGCACCACCTGGGAAGAAAAAAGTTACCCTTTCTGGAAAATCTCTGAACTCAGAAGAAATCACCCTTCTCTCAAATCCCTTGATTTTTGTTTTTGTTTTTAATACACAATTAAATTTGGAGATCTGCCCTTCAGAAAATCACCAAACAAGCTTTTCTTCCTCCCTCCTTTCACATAAATAAAGAGAAGATAATCTCATTGAGAAATGGGTCTATCTCAAATAACAGGGCAGAATCATGAGTGAAATAAGGGCTGAGTCGCTGTTCTTGTGACAAATTCATTACCAAATGCCCAGGATCTGCATTCCAGAAATGAGGACCTGGGGGAGTTTACTTCCAGAAAATTCCTAGGGTAAAGTCTTCCTGGCAAAGACAAGACCAAACCAGTCAGGTTCAGGGGCTGGGAAAGCTACTCAGCTGTGGAGAAAGAAAGTTATCCCTTGGAGCACTTTACAGAAAGGCAAGGGGATCCAGCCCTAGAATAATTCATAGAAACAAGCTATGGCAATATTATAAATTAATGCTACATCAATTAAAAATACTAAAAAAAAAAAAAAAAAGGAAAGAAAGGCTTTAAAATCCTTTTAATGAAATCTCTGATGCAGAAAGCAAGCTGCTATGAGAGCACAGCTGCCATGCTGTTTACATTCAGGAGTTCTCCTTAGGATAATACATGAGATGGAAGATACAGATGAAAGTCTAGGTGCAGATGTACTGTGTTGTAACCTCAGGCAAGAATATATATGGCACGTCGGCAGGCACCCATATGGGCAGATCATAAACCATAAGCCTGTGTGTATCTTCTGAAAAGCTGCATAATTTCTTATTCTTTCTCTTCTCTTCCATCTCACCTCTCTGGCCCCGCAGTGCCCAGGAGCACCATCAAACTTTAATGGGCTCCCTCCTCCGCAGCACCATGGCCTGAATATAGATAAACTGCATAGGGGCCTCCAGGACTCCTCCTACTGATGCGTGGAAGGCATGGAGGAAGGTAGACAGGAAAAGGCAGCAACAGCTAGGAAGGTACCAGACACTCTCACATATGTCATTCCATTTAATCTCCTCAACATTTCTGCAAGACTAGTGCTGCTCTCTTTGTAGAGCAGAAAATTTAGACTGAGGATGGTAACAAGCTAGCCCTGCCGTCATACTGGAAACAAGAACAGGTACCAGGCCTGGATCAGTTCTGATCCGGATGGGCCTCCCACTACAACACACGATTTCTCACTGGCACTGACTGCGTTTGACTGTCAAACTGTCAGTGATACAGTAAGTCTTAAAAATCGACTGTAAGTTCAGCATCAAGTTTAGTAATACATGTGGATTCTTGCTTATAGCCTGCAAAAGTGGGGGAGGTGATGGGGAATAAAAGAAAAAAGATCAAAAGCAGTATCTCCACTATAAGAATTTAATTTGGTTGATAATTTTAAGAAACTGATTATAAGATTCTGATCAATACAGGAAAAAAAATAGGGAAAAGAAACATGAAAAAGAATAAGATCTAATGAAAAGAAAATACTGTATAAATGAAAGCAAATAAATCATTTATTGTAATGTGAACGTTGTGTTCTTTCAAAAGAGGAAGAGCAACCCAAGGGGTGGGATGGGTAGTAGGGGAAGGAGGGGGACTCCTGAGGGAGGGGATATATACTTATGGCTGATAGTTGATGTTGTAAGGCAGAAGCCAGCACAGCTCTGGAAAGCAATTATGCTCCAATGAAAAATAACAAAAAAACAAAAGAGGACAACTCAGATGTGTAATCAGAATGCAACACACACACACACACACACAAAGCACAAAACTATCATGAGATTTTGATTGTATAAATATGAAGGGAAGGGAAGAAAATAAGATATTAGAGAGGAAATAAAATGGACTGATGTCATGGAGTAAATGTAAAACCAGAGCTGGAAAGAGAATTTTTAAAAAGAGGGCTAAGGAAAGAAAAAGAAGACCACACACATCAGGCAAGCATTGCTATTACTTGTAGCCAGCTGATTCTATGCTGTATTAGGTACTATTAGGGGCAGACCAGCTTTACTATTATTAGATAAATACAGTTGTTCAACTATAATTTGCAACCCCATATCCTAGGTAAACAAGAACTGTGAGTACAGATCAAATACAAAGTGATTCAGAACTCTGAAGTCCACCCAAGATTTATTACATTCTAGAAGCTAATATGACCCAGTACAAGTAACAATGGACAGAAAACACAGGACACTGACTTCATCCTGGCTATATCAAGAATTTCTGCAGGGCTCAGAGTAACTCAATGGACGTACTTGTTAATTTTATGCTTCCCTTTCCTCATTAATAAAGTAGTAAATAGCAAGATATGCTATTTATCAAAAATCTACTGAGTACAAAGCACTGTGCCAAGTGTTTGACATACATCATATCATGAAAGTATGTTAGTCACTCAGTTATATCTAACTGTTTGTGACCCCATGGAATTCTCCAGGCGAGAATACTGGAATGGGTAGCCATTCCCTTCTCCAGGGGATCTTCCCGACCCAGGGAATGAACCCAGGTCTCCTGCATGGCAGGCAGATTCTTTACCATCTGAGCCACCAGGGAAGCCCACCACATCATATCATGATGCCCATCAAATACTCATCAATATTCACAAATACCCTGAACCCTTAACTTACCAATGAGGAAACATAGGGTCAGTTCAGCTCAGTTCAGTCGCACAGTAGTGTCTGACTCTTTGTGACCCATGAATTGCAGCACACCAGGCCTTCCTGTCCATCACCAACTCCCGGAGTTCACCCAAACTCATCCATCGAGTCAGTGATGCCATCCAGCCATCTCATTCTCTGTCATCTCCTTCTCCTGCCCTCAATCTCTCCCAGCATCAGAGTCTTTTCCAGTGAGTCAACACTTCACATGATGTGGCCAAAGTATTAGAGTTTCAGCTTTAGCATCAGTCCTTCCAAAGAAGTCCCAGGACTGATGTCCTTTAGGATGGACTAGTTGGATCTCCTTGCATTCCAAGGGACTCTCAAGAGTCTTTTCCAGCACCACAGTTCAAAAACATCAATTCTTCAGTACTCAGCTTTCTTCACAGTCCAACTCTCACATCCATTCATAACCACTAGAAAAACCATAGCCTTAACTAGATGGACCTTTCTTGGCAAAGTAATGTCTCTGCTTTTCAATATGCTATCTAGGTTGGTCATAACTTTCCTTCCAAGGAGTAAGTGTCTTTTAATTTCATGGCTGCAGTCACCATCTGCAGTGATTTTGGAGCCCAAAAATATAGAGTCTGACACTGTTTCCCCATCTATTTCCCATGAAGTGATGGGACCAGATGCCATGATCTTAGTTTTCTGAATGTTGAGTTGGGTCATGGTGGAGAGGTCTGACAGAATGTGGTCCACTGGAGAAGGGAATGGCAAACCACTTCAGTATTCTTGCCTTGAGAATACCAATGAACAGTATGAAAAGGCAAAATGATAGGATACTGAAAGAGGAACTCCCCAGGTCAGTAGAGATCAGTGGAGAAATAACTCCAGAAAGAATGAAGGGATGGAGCCAAAGCAAAAACAATACCCAGTTGTGGATGTGACTAGTGATAGAAGCAAGATCCAATGCTCTAAAGAGCAATATTACATAGTAACCTGGAATGTTAGGTCCATGAATCAAGGCAAATTGGAAGTGGTCAACCTGGAGATAGTAAGAGTGAACGTTGACATTCTACGAATCAGCGAACTAAAATGGACTGGAATGAGTGAATTTAACTCAGATGACTACTACTACTCTGGGCAGCAACCCCTTAGAAGAAATAGAGTAGCCATCATGGTCAACAAAAGAGTCTGAAATGCAGTACTTGGATGCCATCTCAAAAACGACAGAATGATCTCTGTTCGTTTCCAAGGCAAACCATTCAATATTACAGTTATCCAAGCCTTTGCCCCAATCAGTAACGCTGAAGAAGCTGAAGTTGAATGGTTCTATGAAGACCTACAAGGCCTTTTAGAACTAACACCAAAAAAAGATGTTCTTTTCATTGTAGGGGACTGGAATGCAAAAGTAGGAAGTCAAGCAAAGTGAAGGTAACAGGTTACAAAACTTGCTCAGGGTCACAGAGCCAGATTCAGACTTTACACAAAACAATGTAATTCCATAGCCTTTGTTCTTTCCATCCTGCCAGGCTGTGTCCTGTATTATAACATTAACTCACTTTAAAGGGCTAAATGGATAATATGTCTAAAACGATTTCAAGATTAAAGTGATAGAGAAAATCCAATAATCTATTGTTCTTTTAATCCTCTTCAATAAAAGACATCTTCCCAGTAACCAAAACCATATTCCAATGAATGGATTTTGACCTATCACAGATAGATCTCTTTACTCTTGTCAGTTAAAGTGCATCAGGAGTAAAACAAAATCAGAGTAGACAGTCACTGTGATATATAGGCTAGGAAGGTAGTAAAGCATCACGGTTAAAAACCTAACTTCTGGACATAGAGAGATCAGACCTGAGGCTGCCAAGAGGGAGGTGGGGTCGGGGAGGGAAGTATTGGGAGTTTGGGATTCGCAGATGCAAACTAGTATATACAGGCTGGATAAACAATCAGACGCTACTGTATAACACAGGGAACTATAGTCAATATCCTATGATCAACCATAATGGAACAGAAAATGAAAAAAAATATATATATGTAACTAAGTCACTTTGCTAAAGAGCAGAAATTATTGAAATCATAATTTATTTTAAAATTCAAAACATTATCAAAATCAACTGTATTTCAATAAAATTTAAAAAAAATAAAACAAATTCAAAAAAGTGTAAGTTCTGGGATTGGGCAATTTCATTGAATCCCTGCTCCACTAACCACTAGTAGTGTGATTGGGGAAAATTCCTGAACCAGCTAAGCCCTCCTTTCCTCATCCAGTGGTGATAATAACAGTATCTACCTCATAGGGTTGCTGTGAAAATTAAAGGAGAAAATCCTTCAAAATGTTTAATGCAGTGCGTCACACTGACCATCAGCTGTTAAGTAAGCCAGCACTCCTGAATAAGCAGGTAATTCCAATTCTCCATCCATCCTTCCCTCTCTGCCTCCTGACCTGGCATTGCTATAACAAGGGCCAGTGGCTGAAATGAAGGAGCCCTTTTCCAGAGTTGGACATAGTGAGTATCAATAAATAAAGTGAGTATCAATAAATAATTTGGGTAACTCCTTTCTGAAACTCGTTTCATTAGAGTCTTGAACTGGAAGCCAAACTAGCCTCTTCCCTTTGAAAAAGCTCTCCTAGATCTAATGGCATAACCCCCATACAGAAGGCATGTGAGAAACTGCAGCAAGGAGCAATGTAATTGACATCCCTAAGGACCATTCGAACACTCTGGCTGCAATAATAAATCCTCCTCCAAAGACCTACAACAATCATTTATTTGCTACTGACTCCAATTTATTTGTTGTAGTCACACACAGTTCACTAGTAAACATCTGACTTCTCAATCTTTTTTGTGCCAACCTAGGAGAGAAAAAACATTAGCAAAGGAAGAAGCTGGTTTTCCCTTTGACACCGGCTCCTGATCTTCTGTCCTCCTGGCCACAGAGCTTGCAGTTTACTGAATGTTAACCAGGAGGGATATCCAGGCAAACACGAACACTTTATAAATAGCCTCAACTGGTTTCTTAAAGAGGAAAAAGCAACACAAAAATAAAATGAAATGAAACAGTCTACTTGCTTCTCATTCTTACTTTCAAAGCCTGATCAAAATAGGAGGCAAAAGTGTTAAGGGCTGCTGATACCAGCTTCCAGTAGAGGTGTCAACAGTTGTATGATTTCCCAGTGACCTTCTATCTCTTCCTCATTTAACTCTATCACTGTCCCTCTTGCCATTCACAACTAGACCTTGTACACAGAAAGCACTTAATAAAAAGTGGATAGACGGAAAGCTGAATGGACAGAACAGATTTATTTGCGAACTTTCCTCCTGATCAAATGGTTAAAATTATCTGTATATGGATGTTATCTCTATATCAGACTGAAAGCTCCTTGAGGGCAGATATCTTTCTATTTACCTTTTTCATCCCAATACTCAGTAAAGTGTTTTGTATATGCATAGGACATATTCCTTGAATCAATGGGTATTACTAATAATTAGAAGAAGGTATTTATTATACACCTACCATACATCCAACAATTTACTTTTTCTTTTTTAACCCTTATACTCATACAGACAATGACAAGAAAAAATGCGCAAGCAACTGCCAAAAGAGACAACTATCCAAGTTACCTCGGATCGACAGTGGGAGACGAAGAATCCAAAGGCTAACTATGGCTAACCTAACCTTGGCTCGAGATCTGGGTGTCCCTAGCCTGGCTTACATCTTTCCCTCTTCTAACCACTACTAGAGACTGAACCACCAACCAGAACAAAGCTGTGTCCTGATCACACTGTGCTGAGCTGTCTTATGGACAGATACACACACATATATATTCTACTCCAACCAAACCATTCCATTCATGAGTCCAAGTACTTAAGGTATTTTAGACTTTAAAAAAAAATGGTTCCAACATTGACAACAGTCTAACAATGGTTAGACAATGATCTAACTTCCATGTCTGCCTCACCTCCTGACCAAAATCAGGTGTTAACTGCTGGCAAGTGACTCTCCACCCAGAGACAAGGGCACCAGGACTCCACTAGAGTTCAAGTTCTCACAGCCCTCTCTGGGCCTTAGCCCCTTCGTCTATAATAACGGGTTACACTGAATCAGCTGTTCTTACCCTTTCAAGTGCAAGGTTCCTTTTTTAATGTCAAAAATCCAAGATTCACTTCACCCTCCAGAGGAGCTATTTCATTAATATAGCTCCACAGCAACTCTGTAAGGTATTACTATCCATCACTACCTCCCATCTTTTTCATAGAGATGAAGACACCGAGGCTCAGAGAAGCTGGATCGCTTGCCCACAACCACAGAGCTAGTAAACAGTAGAGCAGAATCAGGAACTCCAGTCTGCTTATCTACAGAGCCCAAACTGTTAACCACTAGCTAAAAGAGAAAAACAACACCACTATTTAGTCTAAGTGTATTTATATCTGATAAATTACAATGGCTCCCACACACATTTTAGAAAAATGATACTGTGGTACATAGTGTGAGAAACACTATTCAGGAAACAGCCAATGCTGGGTGCAGCCCTGAATCTGCATGTCCTCTGCAATGATTCCGGGGGTCTCTTAAGGTACATTCTTTCTTCCTTTATTTAAAAACACATTTATTGAAGAGTCATTTACACACTGCAGAATTCACCCTTTTTTTTTAAGTTGGAAGATAATTGCTTTGCAATGTTGTGTTGGTTTCTGCTGCACAAAAATGCAAATCAGTCATAATTTTATACATACACACACACACACACACACACACACACACACACACACCCTCCCGTCCCATCTCTCTAGGTGGTCACAGAGTGCCGGGGTGGGCTCCCTGTGTTACACAGCCAATTCCCACTAGTTTTCTGTTTCATACATGAAAGTGTGTGTGTGTGTGTGTGTGTGTGTGTGTGTGTGTGTATACATATATATGTATATGTATAGATGTCAATACTACTCTCTCAATTTGCCCCACCCTCTCCTTCCCCTGCTGTGTCCACAAGCCCATTCTCTATGTCTGCATCCCCATTTCTTCCATACGTTCATCAATACTTTTTTTCTAAATTCCATATTTATGTGTTAATATACCATATTTGTTTTTCTCTTTCTGACTTACTTCACTCTGTATAACAGGCTCTAGGTTTATCCACCTCCCTACAACTGCCTAAAATCCATTGCTGTATTCTTAAAGTATATATGTGCTTTTATTTTCTACCTGTGGTACTAAAAAGTTAATTCCTAGGTGACTTCCTAGTGCTCAGCTTTAGTTTGTTTTCAGATCAGTCACAACTAGGGGGAGTTAAAGTAATCATAGAAATCCTCCTTTGTTTGCAGTAGAAGCTGGTCAAACTTTGAGCTATCAGATTCCCACGAGGGAGAGCCCACCTCATACGTGGATCTGTTTGCTGGAGAAGAGGGGCTGACTGTCAAAGTCATTCTGTAGACAGAGCTCTAAGAAGGTGTCTGTCGAAACTAGCATCACATACATAAGCACACACACAAATACATCACTCTCCATGGCACCTAGTCTTTTATTTTGAACCACGGTGAAAAATGAAAACAGAGAAAGGTTAGGGAGAGTAAGAGGAGAACAAAGCAAGAGCAAGGAGGAGGACGCCAGAACATGAAAGAGCTGGCTGCACTCATGTGAAGAGAGGGTGTGAATTTAAGTCCTCAGTGGGGAAGCCTCGGGTAAGCAGTGAACACCTCCCACCTCGACATCAGAGCCCAGCTGAGAAGCCTCCATCTGGGTGACCTGTCTCTAGAAGAGAGAACACTTACTCAGAAAGGGAGCTGAGACGGGAGGCCTCTGTTTCCTTTCCCGACATGAGAAGTGGGAAGAGGATGAATTACTGAGCATCTTAAGCTCCCCCCAGAAGGGGCCCCTAGATCACAAAATGGTATATTTATGGTGGCTATTAACCAGAGTTCAACTCAGATCCAGATCGGCATCATGATGTGTCATGGGCTTAGAGAGCAGGAGGAAGAGAAACATCTCATCAACAAGCATGTGGGTTGGCTTGATCTTTTGACTATTGTTCTATCAGAAAAATAAAGATCCTAATAATCATATAGCAATGTTCTCAGAAAAGCATTTTTAAAATAATTTCTCTGCTGAACATCAAAAATAAAAGCCCACACACTCATCAATTCTTACCCATTATTTGAATCAGTAGGAGACACTCAGAGTGTGAATCCAGAAGGCAGGACTATGTCTCGGGTTAACAGATCTTTGGCATAGAATGGGTTAGATTATAAGGTCTAGAGACTGGCTTTTGGTACAGTTCCAATAGGTTAAACAAAATTATAGTTGAGGGCCACTGTTGGATGGAGCAGGCAAGGGAGAGGGAGGGACTCTTTGAAAACATTAATTCTATCTTAACACTGAGCCGACTTGGAATCATTCAGGAAGTTCTATTTTCTCAGTGAACATCACCCATCCCCATTCATTTTCTGCAAATATGTCGACTTCCCTGCTTCCAACCAGCCGACGGCCTCCCACTGAACATCCCTGGCGGTGCCAAGCAGACCCTGAATGACGTGGCCCCTCCCCTTCTCCAACTCCCCTCAGGTTACCCTCACCTTAGTCACCACACGCTGGGCTCTACTGGCCTTCTTCTGTTCCCCAGGACCGCCCTCTCCCACCGCCAGCCCTTCACACTTGCCCCAACCTCCACCTAAACCCTCCTCATCCTTCCCTTCCCTCTTCTCTCTGTTCCTAGTGAAAGGTTACTCCATCTCTGGGTTTCAACATCAACTTCTTGACCTTCTTCCTCTCAGATTAGGTTAGAGCCCCAGTGTAAAATCCACTTAGCACTGTAACACGTCTCCTCTGCAACCCTGATACACCTTCAGGGTTTAATTTAGTATCTGTCTCCTCTGCTAGACAGCTAGCTCCAAGACAACAGAAACTTAGACCTCCACCCAGGACTGTGTCTCTCCTACTCAGCATGACATCTGGAACACAGGAGGCCCGAGATGAATATTGACTGCTTCTGTCCTTCCCTCCCCTGGTCTTCTCCTGGCCCTTCCTTCTCCTATGTCTTTCTCCATAACTCAGAGTTTCACACAAGGGGGCAAGGGGAACCCTGAGTGGGAGGCCCAGGAGATAAATCCTCCTAGTTTTCTCACCCACCACCCAGAGTTTTGACCAAGACTGCACAGCAAAGATAACCCAAATCAGTTCCAGGTCAGCTTCCGCTTCCCATGGCCACGCCTGTGGTTCTGGACTAAGAATGACTCCTCCAGGACTAGCTCGGCCCTAGAGGGTTGGTGGGGGAAGAGGTGAGATGTACAGAACCCCCACAGGGATGTAAACTGGGAGACTTCACCACAAACGCCATCTCAAGTGAAGCAGTCACACCTGTCACCTGCCTTCCAATCACTGTCCCCGAGCTGCAGGCCAGGGAGAAAAGCCGTGACCTTGAGCTCCCCTCCTAACCATTCCGTCACCAAGGCCCAGGCTCCTGACAGAAGAGTGGCAGCCGAGACGGAGGAGATGAAAGGCAAGGGGCAGGATATCAGAATTCAGCCTTTCCTGTCAGCTCTCCTCAGAGAGAGAACTGGAATGGTCCTCCTGACTGGACCTTCCTCCCAGGCGGAAGGGCACTCTCTCAGCCCTCCTTTCTAACGTCCAGAGCCCTCTGACTTGTGTATGTTTGTGTGACGTGAGGGGGCAGGGGGGGTGGGGGGCAGAAGACAAAGAGAATATTTTCTTAAAAAAGAATCTGGAAAACAGTGTTGATGAGGTTAAAAATGAAGGCCTTTGTTTCCACTTTTACTTGGAAGTTCTTTATGGTTGTTGATAATAACTGCAGGAGGATTTGACTAGTTTAGATAAAATAGACACTTCTAAGAAGAAATAAGATATACCTCACATCGATTTGGAGGAAACTTCTGTCTTTGAGCAAAATGACAACCAACGGGAAATTTCAAATCAGCCATAGTCATGGAATCTGCAATAGGTTGCGGTGAAACTTGTCTGTGTGGTTGTTAATTTAATGGAGATAAATGGCGATTCTGAATGAGGCCTACAGAACTATGGTGTTTGGAATGTTTTCAACTTTAAACATCCTTTTTAAAAGGTGCTCAAGGTGCTTTAGGTGTCTTTTAACATTTATCTTCATAACATCACTGACCTAGGGGGAATGTACTTCTGCTCACCGATTTCATATTTTGCTTCACTGTCTTTCGAAACACGCCGGCTGAGACAGCTGTGTTGTACAGGAGACACTGCGCAGGGTTTAGATGGCTGATAATATAATACAATGAAAATGCCGGCCCCTCCCCTTAGTAAGTGTTTGGCCTTGAGCTCGTGACTTGGTCTCTTTGAGTTTTGGTTTCCTCTTCTGTAAAACGGAGATAATATCTGCCTTGCTTGGTGTTTCTATATATAAAATGATGTATGCAAATGCTGAGATAGTATATGAGGGCTTCCACATTTGAAATAAGACATGCAAGCTCTAGGTAAAATGTGAACCCACATCACCAGCAGCAGCATCGTCATTATCGAATTTTCTTATTGTAAGACCTACTGAGGTAGGCAGTGGAAGTCCTACCTTTATTTCATAAATGAGATTTCATAAAGGAGAGCTGAGATGGTTTCAGTTCAGTTCAGTTCAGTCGCTCAGTCGTGTCCGACTCTTTGCGACCCCATGAATCGCAGCACGCCAGGCCTCCCTGTTCATCACCATCTCCCGGAGTTCACTGGTATCACCTAGTATCATACTGAAGGATCAGAGAGGGAATGTATACTAGGGTGAGGACCAGGACCCAAAACCCTGAATCATTTAGTCCACTATATTAAATTCTGTTTCCATATAAGTTGCACATATATTCCAGCCAAGTCATTTTTTAAAATCTGATTAATTTCTTAACATCCCAGTGGCCTGAATATAATCTGGAAGTAACAGATTCTCACTGCCAGAGAGAGTGGAGTATAGCTTTAATTGAGCCCTGAATCCAGAGTTGACCAACTAGGACCCAACTGAGCATATTCCAGCTCTAAGACCATGGACATGTGGCTGACCTATGTGGGTCCCAGTTTTCTCTCCTGTTAAAAATAATAAACACGGAAAGCTGGACAGATTTATCATTCCCCCAGGTCTCAAATTCGGTGGCTAAGTCTTAGCAACCTCAGACTTAACCTTCCTTTGTACGTTCTCCTGAAGCCCAGCACACCCTCTTGTTCCTTCCAGTATCTGCCCTGCTCCCCTTGGGGATCTCTCTTCACTCCTCGTATCTGTTACTTTCTGACTTCAGGGAAACACGGAACAGGACTGTTGCATCTCACACTTCACACAGAACGTACACTAGACTGATAGTGACAGACAGAAGTACCCGAAGGAGAAGACGCACATCACGAGCAGAGCGGAACTGTAGACACATCCTTTAATTCTCAAGTCTCTCTCGTAAATCTGGAGAATGAGTATTAACGCCACGGCCACCTCTGTGTTACAGTCCTGCCTCAGACTTTTCACCCCTGCTGCCCTCTTTCACACACACTCATGCACCTGCCTAAGACTGGATGCATTTAACTGCCTTCAAACGGGAGCTCCAGACCCAGGGTGGTGGTCTAGCTTAGAGAGTACCTGGTCGTCGAGTCTTTCCCTCTGTTACCCTGAATGAATCTAAAGCCAGAAAAATGCTCCCAAACCAAACCACCCGAGCATTCTGAGCTTCCTCCACTTCCCTGGCTTTCCTTCCTCCTTGGTGACACCAAGACCACTTCAGGACGCCACAAGTTCTCTCCATTTTGAGCTTCTGTCCATCTGTAGAGGTGACATGAAGCAAAGCTTCAGGAAAGAGAAGTTAGCCCAACGGCAACGTCATACACCAGAACATAGTAAGTAGGGACTTACGTAGTAAATACCTGCTCTAATCATGCAATAAACATCTGTAGAAGGAATCAATGATGAGTCTCCATAGCAAAAAGGGATCAAGGGTCTATGCAGTAAGAAATGATCTCTCACCCAAGGAGCTACTGCAGCTCAACTGCCTGTCAACTACTAGCTGGGACTCTCATCCGAAGTCTCCCCCAAAGAAAGTTTACATCGTCAAAGAGCAAAGAAGAGACCTCCAGAAGCTCCACACTTTGCCTTCTGCCCATCTCCTCCCTGAATCCAAATTCCATATCCTAACTATCTTTTCCATCATGAATCCATCTGGAGGGCAATGCGATTAAAACAGAGAACTAATGTTCTGACAAAAGGAGAAGCTGCAAGCAGCAGCTGTGTTCCCCCAAAGTGGAGCTAGACATGAACGAGAAGCCGGTGAGGAGGTGGAGGGCTTTCGAACGAGCAGCCCAACTCCACTGGGAGAGAGAACTTAGAAGCAGTCTAGCTTAGGGCTAGCGGAGCACCCCAACATCAGGATGGAAGCACCCGAGATCTCATCTGCTTCTACTGCCTCAGCTCCTTTGAGTAGCTACTAGCCCCCCACGTTGCCTTACTTGGCCTCAGTTTCCCCATCTCTGAAACAACAAGCTCCAATGACTCCTCCCTGTACCCAACCCTTCCCTGCTTCCCACCCCCCACTTGCTTCACCCACTCAGAGTGAAGAGAATGAGTAAAAGACAGGTCTGTAAAAGCTCGCCAGGCTCACTGGCACGGAGACGCTATATAAATCCCAAGTGCTATCATTCTAGTACCACAGAGATTTAAATTGGGCTGGGGGCCCCGGGACTGCGTTATCAACACCTCCCCCACATTCTCAGCACTGGGAAGACAGTGCTGGGGAAGGAAAACTGTGCTTTCCTCGATCTTTAACTGCTCGGGAAACGCATGTATTAGGGCGGACTCCTTACAGAAACCCTCTAAAAATACCTATTGATGTATATTTAGCTCCAGATAGCGTCCTCCTACCAACAGGCTCCAGGCTGAACCACTCTGCTCGGGCCATGGTGAGAAGCTGGGGGCCTCCGATGGCAGCCCCCAGCTCTGCTGCGCCATCTCCTCGGGCTCTTCTCCTCCCCCTTCCCTTTTCCCTTCATTCTTCTTCCCTCTGCAGGGTGAGGCACCTCCTCCCAAACTGCAGCTCAGGGTATGGCAATGGTTCCCCCCTCTCTTTTCCATGCCCTTTACTCAAAGTGAATTCCAGGATGAAAAAGACCTGCACGGCATCAAGCACAGGGTTAGAACCAATCACTGCTCAAACCGGTCCCTGCTCCGGGGCCTTCCCTCCAAGTGGGTCCTTCTGCCTCTGGCTCCACTACGAGCTCCTCCCAGCTGGCCTGAGCTGGCCCCTGCCGCCCTCTCTGGGAGCATTGCTCACTATTCCCCTGGCCAACTCCCTGCAAGCATCCTGTGTGCTCTCTCTCAGCTTCAAGGATTTGTAAGCCAAATTCTCTTACCAGAAAAGCTCTTCCACTTTTCCTTGTCTAAGTCCTATCGGCCTGCCCTCACATCCCAATTTCAATGCTCCTTCCTCCAGGAAGTCTTTCCCAGTTCCCAGAGCTAGACAGGGTGACCTTCCTCTGGGTTTTCATGACACACGTCCCCCTGTTGGGGACACTCGGCCCTGCACCAGCCACATGCAGCACAGTGCCTGGTGTATTGTGGGTCCTCAGCGATATCTCCTGAAGGACTTGAAGGAAGACACAGGGATGAGGGCAGGCGGTCACCTGGGCCCTGGAATGATAGTCTTAGTGGAGGAAGGAGGCTCAGATACATCTGCCCAGTCTTCAGAGTTAGTACTCACACTTCTGCAGCTAACAGAATAGCCAAAAGAGGTCATTTCCCACAGAAAAGCTAGAAAAACTGATCATAAAGCATGTTCTGAGCATTAAAGATATAGATATAAATATGAGCAATATGGCTCAATAGATAGCAGCTTTCATTACATGGCAAATGCTGGGTGAGGCAATAGAGCCCTTCTCTCCATATCCCTCCATCTGCCCATAGCACCTCTAGGAAGTTGGGTCGTCGATATTCAGGTCTGACCCCACCCCTTGTACTCATCACCCAGGAAGCAATCCCAAAATGTAACCCTGAGGGTCCAGACAACAGGCAGTCCAATATTCCTTACTCACCTAGAGACTCAGTTCTTAGTTTTCATTTCTCTAATGGAGTGATCAGGATTCGAGCAGCTGGGCTGGGTCATAGCTACCTGAGAGAGCTGTAGGTAAGGCTTGGCTTGGACCGACCAAGGGAAGGACTGGGAATAGGTGTCCCCTCCGTACTGACAGTTTCAGGGTGCCCCTAGCACTCTCCTTCACATCCAGTCGGTGACAAGAGAATCTGGCACAGACCAAGTGATTCCATTCTACTAGCATTTAGTAAGTACCTACTCTAATCATGCACAGACATGAACAGGGTTCAAAGACACAATCCCCCCCTCATTTTCCCATTCCTACCCATGGGTTAGGAGTACCTCGAGTTCTCATCCTCCCCTATCATCACCCATCTATTCTAGGGGCTGTGACCTGTTTTTAAGGCTAATATGTAATAATGACTTCAAATAATTTAGAATTATCCAGGTGGCCTAACAAATATTTAAAAATAGCATCTCTTGAATTGTTACCAATATGAGAGAGATCCCAAGTTATGTAAGGTAATAATTTGTTAAGAAAGTGAAAGTGAAGTAAACGTATCATTGGCTCAGTCATGTCCAACTCTTTGCAATGTCACGGACTATAAGCCCACCAGGCTCCTCTGTCCATGGAATTCTCTAGGCAAGAATACTAGAGGGGGTAGCCATTCCCTTCTCCAAGGGATCTCCCTGACCCAGGGATTAAAGCAGGGTCTCCTCCATTACAGGCAGATTCTTTACCTCTGAGCCACCATAATTTGTTAAAAGAATGGCAAATTCACTGTCTTTTAGAAGAAATGGGAATACATTAACCTTGGTGTTTCTCAGTACCAGAATTTGAGTGTTCAACAACATATAGTTTGTTAAATAAATGGGTGGATGGATGGATGAACAAGCCAACTTATGAAACAAGGTAGAACTTCTGGTTCAGTTTTTACAGATGAAACCATGAGAGTTAAGTAACCTTAACTTAACCACAGAGCAAGGAGTTGGCTATATTCCAAGCCCATGGACAGAAGCCTTAGGATGGACACATGGGGCTCTAGTCCTCTTCAAGTCACATGTGAAGCTTCAGCTCTGACTCCAGGCCATCTGCCTGATTATACTGAGTCCATCCCACATGGCTTCAAGGGGACTGAAGAAACAGAGCACAGAGCTGCAGAGCCTGCGAGGTGGTGAGGTCACTGACAGCATAGGGGAATGACTGTTGACAAAGGAACTTGGAGCCAGAAAATGTGGGCTCAAGTCCAGCTCTAGCACCTCCTAGCATATCACGTACTCTTTCTGAACCTTGGTTGCTTCATCTATAAAATGGGGATGACAAGATCCCATTTGGGGGATTATGAGGGTTCTATGAATTATGTACAAAGTTATCTCTGAACCATGAATTGCCTCAGCTTACAGACCTAAGAATTCTGAAAGTTAGCAAGTCTGGGGTTCAGGAAAAAGGCAGTGACCCAGGCCCCCCAAACCTCATCTCTGAACAAAGGACATTGATGGTAGGTCCTTGGTTGAGCCAGCTGTCTGGCACGTCGGCTCCCTCCCTACCTTCCATCACACACTGAGAGCTGAGAAGCTGGACAGTCTCAGCCCAAGGCGATGTCCTACTCCAGCAGCGTGGGACCCACTCCTCCTCGGCACAGGAGGCAGATGTAAGTGACACCTGGAGCTGAGATGAGAAGTCAGAGCGGCCAGCATAGGCTGCTCTTGGGACAAGTATCAGGAAGCCTGGAGAAGGGGCTGCACCAGCCCTGGGTCAAAGGACACTTTCCAACTCTGGATCTGCTGTCAAGCTGCTGGTGGTCTTGAGCTGAGCACTTACCCCCTCTGACTACTGGATGACTCTGATCTCAAATCTGATCTACCTGCTTCTCTGGGCTGGTATGACAACATACTCACTGTAGCTAAGACCTCAAGAGTTGTAGGTGCCCTGTGGTTTCACTCACCACCTAAAGAGACGAATGCTGTCAATTAATCTATATCATGCCATTATTAGACATGCAGCAGCAGGAGAAAAATGCATTTTAGAAGCAGTGTGACATGGTAGATGAAAGCACTGTCTGAACAGAAGACAAAATTTGATTACCCATTCCCATGGGATAGAATCACAACTCTGAGCTTAGATCTCAAGAGTGCCATGCCCCTTCCCCGGAAAGAAAGAAAGAGTAGGTTCAGGAAGAACAGGGGCAAAGTTCTATTGGTTCGGATGGACGGCAGTGGCCTTTCAGCAAAGTCTGAGGAGCTGCTAACAATGGCAGATATCAGGGATGGTGGGAGAAAGCAGAGAGGACAAGTGGCTTGGCCAAGGGCTCAGCACCCATGCCCACTTGTGTGCACCCCACACAAGGGGACACAGAGGGCCTTACTGGTTACACTGATGAAGGATTCTTTGACCTCTACAAATCTGCCCCTTCAATCATGTGGCAACCCTCATTTGAAGGCCAAGCTTACGGCTCCCACCAGCTTCTCTTGACCTTCAATGCCAGTTCCTACATCTTCCCTCACACATCCTATTTCCAAGGCCCCACCCTAGCAAGGCAGATTCTCTTCTAGAAGAACTTCAATCTGTCACAACGGCTCTTAAAATGTGACACCCAAAAGATGTACACTGGAGCATCTTTAATAATTATTCATAACAGCCAAACCCAGAAAGCAACTTAAGTCTCAGATAATTGCAAAAATGGATACAGAAGCTGAGTACATCTACTTCATAAACTGCTGATCAGGCTTTACCGCTTTTTACCAAAATATGGAGTAGCATGTACTGTGCCCATAATATACCGAGAAAATGCAGCAAAATTACAAGCATTGAAAAGAGAGCTTGCTAAGCATTAAAAAGGCCGGAAGGAGATACCACAAAATAATCAGGAATTTTTCTTAGTCAGTGACTTTCTTTCTTTTTTTCTGCATTTTCCAAATTTTCCTTATTGAACATAGAATAGTTTGAAATGAAAATAAATGGACTAGATAAGAAATTTCAAATGGACTCTGACACATATAAGACTTAGACTAAGAATTCACATAATTTTAATGTTTAACCCACACATTACAGTAGTCTTTTTTTAAACAGATCATATTTCTAAAATGACTCAGACTCATTTAAGGCCTTTTACTGTATAGATCTTCCATGACTTACGATGAGGTTACAACCCATCGTAAGCTGAAAACAACAATAAGCTGAAAACACATTCAACATACCTAACCTAATGAACAATGGAAACAGTGAGAGACTTTATTTTCTTGAGCTCCAAAATCGTGGCAGACGGTGACTGCAGCATGAAATTAAAAGACACTTGATCCTTGGAAGAAAAGCTATAACCAACCTAGACAGCATATTATAAAGCAGAGACATTGTTTTGCCAACAAAGGTCCATCTAGTTAAAGCTATGGTTTTTCCAGTAGTCATGTATGGATGTGAGAGTTGGACTACAAAGAAAGCTGAGCACCAAAGAATTGATGCTTTTCAATTGTGGTGTTGAAGAAGACTCTTGAGAGTCCCTTGGACTCCAAGGAGATCCAACCAGTCAATCCCAAAGGAGATCAGTCCTGAATATTCATGTGGGAGAAAGCAGAGAGGACAAGTGGCTTGGCCAAGGGCTCAGCACCCATGCCCACTTGTGTGCACCCCACACAAGGGGACACAGAGGGCCTTACTGGTTACACTGATGAAGGATTCTGTTGACCTCTACAAATCTGCCCCTTCAATCATGTGGCAACCCTCATTTGAAGGCCAAGCTTACGGCTCCCACCAGCTTCTCTTGACCTTCAATGCCAGTTCCTACATCTTCCCTCACACATCCTATTTCCAAGGCCCCACCCTAGCAAGGCAGATTCTCTTCTAGAAGAACTTCAATCTGTCACAACGGCTCTTAAAATGTGACACCCAAAAGATGTACACTGGAGCATCTTTAATAATTATTCATAACAGCCAAACCCAGAAAGCAACTTAAGTCTCAGATAATTGCAAAAATGGATACAGAAGCTGAGTACATCTACTTCATAAACTGCTGATCAGGCTTTACCGCTTTTTACCAAAATATGGAGTAGCATGTACTGTGCCCATAATATACCGAGAAAATGCAGCAAAATTACAAGCATTGAAAAGAGAGCTTGCTAAGCATTAAAAAGGCCGGAAGGAGATACCACAAAATAATCAGGAATTTTTCTTAGTCAGTGACTTTCTTTCTTTTTTTCTGCATTTTCCAAATTTTCCTTATTGAACATAGAATAGTTTGAAATGAAAATAAATGGACTAGATAAGAAATTTCAAATGGACTCTGACACATATAAGACTTAGACTAAGAATTCACATAATTTTAATGTTTAACCCACACATTACAGTAGTCTTTTTTTAAACAGATCATATTTCTAAAATGACTCAGACTCATTTAAGGCCTTTTACTGTATAGATCTTCCATGACTTACGATGAGGTTACAACCCATCGTAAGCTGAAAACAACAATAAGCTGAAAACACATTCAACATACCTAACCTAATGAACAATGGAAACAGTGAGAGACTTTATTTTCTTGAGCTCCAAAATCGTGGCAGACGGTGACTGCAGCATGAAATTAAAAGACACTTGATCCTTGGAAGAAAAGCTATAACCAACCTAGACAGCATATTATAAAGCAGAGACATTGTTTTGCCAACAAAGGTCCATCTAGTTAAAGCTATGGTTTTTCCAGTAGTCATGTATGGATGTGAGAGTTGGACTACAAAGAAAGCTGAGCACCAAAGAATTGATGCTTTTCAATTGTGGTGTTGAAGAAGACTCTTGAGAGTCCCTTGGACTCCAAGGAGATCCAACCAGTCAATCCCAAAGGAGATCAGTCCTGAATATTCATTGGAAGGACTGATGCTGAAGCTGAAACTCTAATACTTTGGCCACCTGATTCGAAGAACTGACTCATTTGAAAAGACCCTGATGCTGAGAAAGATTGAAGGCAGGAGGAGAAGGGGACCATAGAAGATGAGATGGTTGGATAGCATCCATGGACATGAGTTTGAGCAAGCTCCGGGGGTTGGTGATGGACAGGAAGGCCTGGCGTGTTGCAGTCCATGGGGGTCGCAAAGAGTCGGACATGACTGGGTGACTGAACTGACTGACTGACTGACCCTAATGAACATCATAGCTGAGCCAAGTTACCTAGTTAGCTGAGCCTCATCATAGCTGAGCCACATTACAGGTAACTTGCATTAGACTATAGGTAATACTTGCATCAGACAACACTTAGGTAAAATCATGTAACACAAAGCTAATTTTTTAATTAAGTGTTGAATATCTCATGTAACTTATTGAATACTATACTGAAAGTAAAAACCACAACAATAGCCCTCATGATCTCAGGGCTGACTGGGAGCTGTATCTGCCACTGCCCAGCATCACAAGACAGTACCATATTGCCTATGGAAAACATCAAAATTTCAAGTTCAATTGCTACTGGAAGAGTATTGCTTTTGCATCATCAAAAACTCAAAAAAATTGTAAGGTAAACCATAAGTTGGGGACTGTTTATACAGTATATATTATTTTAGGGACACTTAAATTATCCCCAAGCTATTAATATTAGCAAAAAGTCAAAAGATAACAATTGTTGGTAAGGATGTGGAGAAAAAAGAATTCTTGTGCCTTGTTGGTGGAAATGTAAATTGGTCCAGTCATTGTAGAAAATAGTACGGAAATTCCTCAGAAGAATTAAAAATAGAGCTACCATATAATCCAGTAATTTCACTTCTGGGTATTGTGTCCAAAGAAAATGAAATAGACATTTCATGTTCAAAGAAAATGAAATCATTACCTCAAACAGATGTCTACAGTCCCATGTGCATTGCAGTATTATTCACAATAGCCAGATATGGACACAACATAAATTTCCACCAATGAATGAATGGATAAAGAAACTATGATACAGATATACATGCACACACACACACACACACACAAGAACATTATTCAGTCTTTAAAAAGGAAATCCTGCCATTTGCAACAACATGGATGAACCTAAAGGACACCATACAAATAAAGACAAATGCTGCATGATCTCAGTTTTATTGATTCCACTAACTTTTTAGAAGTGGAAGTCATAGTAACAGTGGAAGGAAAGGTGGTTATGAGGGACTAGGGGCAGGGAAAAGGAGAAGATATTGATCAAAGGTTAAAAACTTTTAGCTACAGACGTATACATTCTGCAGACCTAGCATTCACCATGGTAAATAACTATGCATATATTATTATATTATTATTATCACATAGTAAATAATAATGTATAACATACTTGAAATTTGCTAAAAGTGTAGTTTTCAAGTGTTCTAACCACCATAAATAAAACTACGTGAGGTGATGGATATGTTAATCAGTTTGATTGCAGTAATCATTTTACAATGTATCAAATCATTACATTGTATACCTTAAATATAGACAATTTTCATTTGTCAATCACAGTTTAATTAAGTGGGGATAAAACCCACAAGACATCACCCAGGTGTACTACAGTCTATACTGTGTACTTCTGAAACACAACGCAGAAGCTGTATCTTTACACACTAATCACACTTTAAATGCAGTAGTAGCATTTTCTTTTTGAAAAATAACTTCAGAAGATCCTTTTGTAAGGCAACAGATGTTTTTAAACATAGAGAGTCATCTCTACTACTTATCTGTTCCCGCTACTAAGGGGTTCAATGCTCACTAGTTTCTATTTATACATTCTAGTCTATTACACCTTCAACTTATCCCCTTTCACTTAATCATAGTTGACATGAAGGTTAAACGTATGACAATTATGTCTGTTGCACAAGACAATGAAAAGGTGCAAATGTTTTTAAACTCTCATTCGTCAGATTTTACCTGCCCCAACTCCTTGGAAAAAGAAAAAGAAAAAGGTCTTCTTTGCTCCCCTCTGCCTTTGGTCAATAGCAACGGTAGCTCATTTCTCCCCGCTCCCACTTTTCCACCCAGCTCTTAACTTGTCCTCACAGGTTTCAATTTCTGGGCAGCAGGTAAAGGAATTTCCAGGCTACATCTTTGCTGCCACAGCCACAGAGGACCCACGGGCTGCCCCCTCGCCTGCAGGTACCAAGAGCATCCTGATACAGAGACACACGAGAAGCCGCAAAAGCCTGAGCAGGCACGCTCACCATCGCCAGTCCCGAGGCCCACCACACAGGCTCACAACAGCACCGGACTGGCCCCAGGAGAGATGCACTGTATTCATTTCCAAAGCAGAATTATCAAATATTTAAATAAAAGCACTGCCATCAAGTATACCACCTGTAACACAATATAGTGTGACTATGTCAATTTCCAAAGGGACGTGTTATCAAACATTTTCACATGATTCAGTTTTACAGCTTCTCATATTATAAATATGCATAAATCTATAAATAAATAAACCTGTAAATCACTTTTTAAAAATTCCCTGTTGTCAAGACACGAGTCCCAGCTATCATTTCAGAGAATATACTTGAAAGAGTCTTTCCCAACCTCCTAAAGAAAACTGCACCTGATAGCATCCCTTGGCCCATTACGGGTAAGCTGATTGCTTTAGTGAAAAGACTCATTTGGAAACGTGTGTTCAGCACTAGCGGAGCATAGAATGGGAAACCAGAAGCAGCAGCAGGCAGACCTCGGGTCCACAGCCTCTGCCTAACGCCATGTGCATCTCCAGAACACTTGCACCCCCGTGCAGCTGGCTCAGCACCATGGGAGTCTTATCCTTGATCTTCCTCCTTCTCCTCTCCTCCACAGAATTGTCTCCCCGCACTCCCAGGTTCCTTGCACCAGCCACTTCATGACGCCACAGGCGCCTCCACGTACAAAGAAGAGATGGGAAGAGGACTCACCCACTGAGGACCACGATGAAATCCATGACGTTCCAACCATTGCGGAGGTACGAGCCCTTATGGAAGATGAACCCCAGGGCCACGATTTTGATCCCAGCTTCAAAGCAAAAGATTCCAATGAAAAGGGCTCTGTCTTCTCCTGCGGGATGAAGAACAGAGGTGTTGGTAAGAGGAGGACTGCTTCAACCAAGGCACCCCCTGCCTAGCTACCCCTCTCATCTGACTTTTCCTGTCTCCTACAGGACACCAGGATGCCTGTGCTGAGCAGCCCCATGTACAGCTGGGAAGTGAGGGTGCTGCGAGACCCACAGAGTGCACAAGAGCAAGGGAAGCCAGCTGTAGAAGTGGGTGGGTGTGGGGCTCACACCCAGGGCCAGCTGTCTTCCCAAGCCAAAGACGGACGGTGCTGGCTTGGCCTTGAAGGGGCTGGCATTCCCACAGACGGTCATCACTTATGCTGGAAGCTTAAGAGTCCTTTCTCATCCATGGGTAATCAGACTGGAACCACATACCCATTTGTTTGGATTTTAAGCATTTTGTTTGTTCTCTCTGCTTGGGGGGGGGTGGTGTATTTAGACACGTGGATAATTTCTTTACAGAGAATATGGACAAGCATTTAGGAAGTTCAGAACCATGAAGGCACACAGGCTTTGAGCATTCTCCATCCTCTCTCCTTTACTCTCCCTTTTTCCTCTCAAAGTCCCCCAGGAAGAAGAGAGAAGAAAGCAGACCCTGGGCCTTTCCTTTCTTCTTGCCTGGCTGTCATGTGCTGTAGACACAGAACTTCCTGGGAGCAAGAATTTAAAAGGTCAGTCCTCTTTATGAATCCCAGTGGGACTTGTCACCAACCTGTTCCTCAGCAAAGAACAAATTCACAGAAGTGTAGAGTAGGAAAAGAGAGAAGGGGGCCAGGTGATGGAGAAAGGAAAAGGAAACCAGGGAGGAAGAGGAACAGGGGGAAAGAAAGATGAGAAGGAGAGAGGCACCTACCAGTCTGCGGGACATTGGGGTCTTGTCATCCTCAGGAAGATGTTGCTCCAGGGCCAAGACGATGCAATTGGCAATGATGGTGGCCAAGATCATGTACTCAAACGGCGTGGGAAAGGACGAGTTAAGAAACAGAATCACCAAAGAGAGAAGGACAGCTCCAAGGTGGCTATGTACATCCATACACAAACTTTATCAACCCACATCATGTCTGTGCAGTCAGCATGATTGACAGGAGCAGACAGGCAGGCAGAACAGTGGCTGGTCCTTAGCACACAGAACTAGAACTGTTTCTGATCAGACTCTGAAGACAAAGCATTTTCTCAAGGAAAGGAAGAATGCAGTCAGTAAATAATGTACTAGACACATGGTAGACATTCCAGATTCTTAGTGAATTCAGTGACGTATCTGGGAATTAACCAGGACCGAAAAAGGAAGTGGGACAAAGAGAGGAAGAAACAATGATGCTGTTGCAGGCTCCATGTTCTTCTCTGTCCTCAAACCACTGATGCTCCAGCAAGGATCCAGCTGTGGCTGTTGGCTATCTCTGGGAATCACATCTGGAGCGCCCTTCTCTTGAAGCTCTGCTCAACTGAATAGAAGAGCCCTTAGAAAAGGACCCATTCTCTCCATGAGCTCCCTTTTATTCTCATATCCAGTTCAGGATAATATTTAATGGGTCCAGGAGAAACTAGCTTTGTCCCATTTTACTTTCTCCTAAGCTTCTACATCTAAAGGAAGCAGAGATACATGAGTTTGCAGCCAGGGCACCGAAGTCGGGGCCTCTAGGAATCAAACTACAAACGAGAGGATAATGAATTCAGGCTTCGTTTTCTGTTGCATTTTTCTGAAGAGAGGTGAGTGGGCTCCCTGCGACTTTTTGAAAAACAGGACTGTGACTTCCAGTGCCAGCATCCTGGCCCCCGCTGCAAGGTTGTGCTGTGAAACCAGGGCGAGGCGGGAGTGGGGAACTTCTAGAAAAAAGGAGAGGGAATCACCAGCTCCAGAGTCATTCTGCACATGGGATTTCCTTCTATAACTACTGTTGCAACAAACACCAGTGAGTTGCTGCCGCTGGTCTTGCTGAGCAACCTGTGATCTGGCAGCGTCTGGAATCCAGGCAGGAGTAACAGGTAGAAGGTGCGGTGAAGTGGAGGGAGGGGAAGGGATCTTGTCTCCTCCAGCCTCCATTCAAGCTGGCTGTGCAGGACATAGGGCCCAGAGCCCTCCCTAGGTGGCACAGGAGGAGGACAAACCATAAATACGTCGCCTGATGCCTCGCCATCCCCACCAGGTTATATGTGGCTGTGAACATCAATGGTCAAAGGGCACTCGCACATCCCTGACAGATGGAGGGGAGGGGGGTCCGTGCAGGATGCAACTCGCCCGCCAGTTGCTCTGGCCCTGATGCTAGAATGGTAGGTTGCAGGGGATGAGACGGCTGGCTTGCATCCGAGCCTCCGGAACTTTTCATTTACTAGCACCTCTTCCCTGCCCCCATCCATCCCTGAGTCCACAGCCCCAGCAGCTGGCTGTCTTCCTTTCCCACACACCCAACACTCACCCAGGACTCATACCCTCAGGACAGTTCTGCCAGCCTCTGTGTCCTGCAGGCCAAAGCAGCCAGATCTGAAAACGAGATGGGGCGCAGAGAACCTCAGAGCCAGCCTCCTGCCTCCACACCCCGCTGTGCTCACTGAAACCTGCTCAGAGGGGAGCCTCACCGCACCACCCGGAAAGCCCCCCAGCAATCTCGCCATCCCTTCTGCTTCAGCCTCTCTGGGTACCAAGCTAGGCCCCTGAGAGCCGAACAGTAGCAAACACACCTCAGAGATGCTCATCTCACCTAACGTGCCTACTTTCTTGTGACGAGTTCCCCCACACAGCTAGTCCACAGACAAACTGAATTCCCACAGTTTTATCTTTACTTCTGCACCATAATTTCACCCCAGAGTGCCCCGGACATGAATTCATTCTGAGGTCAGGGTGCTCTACAAGGCCTAAAGGAACACCCCTCTCAAGAATGTGTGTATTTGATATTTTCAAAATTTTAAGCCAAATCACTGCTCTGAATGGGCCCTTAGACATCAGACTGCAGGCAGAGGGTTTGGGTTGGATGTGGAAACAGCGTCTTCTCAGAACCTACGAATTACCAAACTCTTTTAGATTCTAACCTCCTAGGCTTGGGTGGTGCCATTTATTGAGCCCTCGTGAATTCTCAGCCATCCAGATACCTGGCCAGTCACAGGAAATCTGACTTGTCAGCCTCTCTCCTGCTGTGAGCGTCCTGTATGATGGCCACACCTTGCCGAGGAGGCTAGCCCTGTGTCCACCACAAGGCTGATCTGTCTGCACCTGGACATTGGGGGCTCGGTGAGCTTACTGGTCTCAACAGGGAGCTCTGCGCTTTGGTTATCTGGCCGGGACACAGAGGTGTGAAGTGGGTGTGAGGATGGGTGGCTGAGGGGATCCAGAAGCCCAAGAGGACTAGGTGAAAGAAAGAAGGGGGCCCGGGAAATCTTAGGAGAGAAGAACAGGAGAGAACACCCAATCCTACCCAGGCCCCAGCCACTCCGCCTTGTAGCTCTTCCCTTCCACCTCCCGTCTGCTTCTCTTTCTGAAGAAGTACAAAGAATGGGCCCTTACATCTCAGTGCTTTTGCTTCCTCCTGCAAAGGCCTTTCTCCTCTTCTCTTGGTCATATATCAAGATCAAGGTGAAATATCACCTGGCCTGTAAAGGTTTCTCCCTGTGCCCCCCAGCTCTCTGCAGGGTGCAACTTCATCGTCACATTGATCTCCCCAAAGAAACTCTACCTGGAAAGCAGAGGCCAGGGTTTGTTCACGTCTCCACTGGCGGGGCTCAGCAGAGCTCCAGACACAAAGAATAAGCTCACTCAATGTTAAGTGCAGGCTGAATGAAAGGGAGGCGTCCCAGTCTGTGAGCTGCAGCTCCGCTGAGGAGCCATCATAGGGACTAGGCTGTAGTCACTCCCGCTGGCTCGGACCCCCACCTGGGAGCTAGCTCAGGGGCACCGCTCCCAGTCTTCCCGAAACAGAACTTCAGGCCCTTAGAAAGGGCTCTGATGCACCTCCCAGGAGGAGAGCCTGGGCTGCAAGGAAGGGCCCACAGGGCACAAGCATGCATCGCACAGGCTAGACAAAGATGTGCTCAGAAAGGTCAAAGGCAACTCCGCGCTGCCAAGGCCTCAAAGAGCAACATCCTTCATGAAACAGAACAGGCTTCCCTATCCTTTACCATCTCCCAGAGTTTGCTCAAACTCTTGTCCCTTGAGTCAGTGATGCCATCCAACCACCTTATTCTCTGTCATTCCCTTCTCCTGCCTTCAGTCTTTCCCAGCATCAGAGTATTTTTGAATAAGTCAGCTCTTCATATCAGGTAGCCAAAGTATTGGAGATTTAGCATCAGTCCTTCCAAGGAGTATTTAGGGTTGATTTCCTTTCAGATTGACTGGTTTGATCTCCTTGCTGTCAAAGGGACTTTCAAGAGTTTTCTCCAGCACCTCAGTTTGAAAGCATCAATTCTTCGGTGCTCCCTACGGTCCAACTCTCACATCTGTACACGACTACTGGAAAAACCATAGCTTTGACTATACAGAACCTTTGTCGGGCAAATGATGTACACATATTAACTCTTCAAAAAAAAAAAAAAAGAAACCAGCATGCATAGAAGATCTCTTTAATGAAAAAAAGATTTTATAAGAGCAAAGGGAAAAAATCTGTCTTGTTAGAAGGATAATGAGTTTTCTTGGGGTAGCAGGATTTCTTCTTTGCTCCTTAATGCATTGTGTTATAAAGAGCATGTGTTCATATACAGCTGTGAAATCCATTAAAGCTAGACTTATTCTGAAACAAACAAGTAAACAAACCAACATTAAAAACCCATACCAACCTGAGGGTCATGGAAATTATTAGCTCAAGATTTCTGAGAGGATCAAATGCAGGAGAACAAAGAGACTGGACCAAATGAGGAAACGGCCATGGACGTTCTTTGAAACCTGCAAAGCTGCCTCCTCTGCCTCTGTCTCGCTCTCTGCTTGCTAGGGGCCTCATTTTATAAACTTTCTTAGCAAGCTCCCCGAACACCTCTTCACTCCTTCCTCCCTCTGAGCCCGTTAATGAGGACCTGTGTCACTCCAACTCTCCCTTCCCTGTCTCACAGCTTCAAGACAATCATTAGGGAAATGATAAAAATAGGTTTCCTTATTGATTTATCTCCGTTACCCAATGCTCCTTCCTTCGAATGGTTGACTTGTTTCCTTAGCAACACAGCTAATTCAAGCAGCACGACTTGGCCTGCACACCTGCTATTTGTTCATCTCCTTTCCTGAAGCCCAGAGAGCCGGGGCAGGGGACGGGGTGGGGGTGCCCTCCCAGTGAGCCGCTGGCTACCACGGCGGTGCTGGCTCTGCCTGTCCACAGAGCCCAGGGGGCCGGGCCTGGGCACTGTCTTCCCTCTGCCCACCCCACAGGGACTGATGTGCAGGTATAGTGCTGAGCAGGACTTGGGGCCCATGCAGCAAACCTGGGTGCCCCCAGGGAGACAAGCATCTCTGTACCACCTGGGTGCTAATGCTAGGTCCCTTCTGCTCTCAGCAGCCTCATCCCAGAGTTGTGAGGCTGGCACTCCGAGGAGACTGAATGAGCTCAGAGGGGCCAAGGCCCACCAGAGGCACAGCAGATGAAATGCTGCGCTTGCATTCCAACCCCAGGGCTGGTGGAGCACGTGCTTTTGTGGGGAGCAGCCTGCGGGTGCCTAGGCCATTCCTGCAAACTCCTCGGGGAGTCCAGAATAGCATAGTCTCAGGATAGCAGGCCTCAGGACCCATCTTCATCCCTCACCCCAGGACCAAAGCACACTCCCTATGGGCAAGTCTGTCTCCTTTCCTCCTGTCCACTCTCAACTCCTATTTGGGGATGCCCAATTCTAGGAGATGGAAGAAAGTCAGAAGACCACCTGGGCATCATTATGCAGAATCTTCTGCTCACAGCTGCACAGACACATTGTAACAAGTGGAATGTTGACTCAAAGACAGTCTTGGGGCAGGGTCACTGCCAAGTCTATGATTTCTTCAACACCAAAGGGATAGTTTAAAAATGAATGACAGTGAAATCTAGCTATCCAAGACCTTCGAGCTGCCTTTTTAATATGAGAAGAATCAGAATCTCCCTCGTGACCTGGAATGCGATGGAGAATATGTAGTTTGGCAATGGAAACCCGAGCCACGGTTCTCCACAAGTCACTCCAACATGGTACTCAAGTCAGGGAAAACCACAGCCACCCATTCCTCCAGAGCCACACACTACTATGTATATAAAAGATGATAAATAAGGGGCTCCTGTATATATAGCACAGCAAAGTCTGCTCAGTACTCTGTAATGACCTATAAGGGAAAAGAATCTAAAAAAGAACAGCTACATGTATATGCATAACTGAATCACTTTGTTGTACACCTGACATGAACACAACACTGTACATCCACTATACTCCAATATGAAATAAATATTTTTTAAAAGAAACCTTTGAAAACCATAAGGTGCTACACACATGGGCATTCGTATTTATTCCCCTACTAAATCCATCTTTAAGCTTCAGCTGTGGCTTGAAGCTTCAGGGGAAGCATCTGTGAGTGGTCATAGCCACCGGGAGTGGGCTGGCTGGCTGCAGCCAGGGGCTGACATTGAAGAGACCCACAGCAATAAAGGATTGAAAAGAAAATTATGGTAATGAGTCTCTGGGAAGAGAGCAAAGACATTTGGCCCAGAACCTCCTGGGAATATGGAAAGCACATCCAAACAGCAGTCCCCAGAGGAGGATTTATGAAGCTGATGGCTCTGATGCAATCTTTCCCAGTGATTAGAAGGGACATTCATCACACCCACGGCCAGGGCTAAGAATGGGAGGGGTTGCACCATCACAGAGGTCCGGCTCTGGCTCCTACAGATCCTGGTGGAAACGCAGTGAGATAGTGCTGGTGAGATCATATCCCCTGCCTGGGCCATGGAGAACGATATATCTGCCCTGGAGGGACCAGAAGTAGGGCAGAGACGGGACCTCATGCCTAAAACCCAGACACGGACAGGGCCCCCACCACCGTCTCCCCAGACACTGTCTGCACCCCTCCCGAGAGGCCAGTCTTCTCACAGGAATAGTTGTCTCCCAGCCTTTCCACACATGCCATGTGTACAGTTCTTCAGTGCCTCCCAGACTGAAAAGAAAATCCAAACCAGCCCTGGTAGGCCTGGGGCCAGCTCTCCTTCCTGGAAAGATGTTTCACCTTCTCTCCAGATCATGGGATGAAGCAGCAGGGACTATGAGATAAAAACATGATGAGCCAAGAGGGCTTTCTAACACTCTCAGCAAGCCTTTGCAGCTCTCCTGACCTAGGTTCAGAGGTTAGAGGTCAGGTTCAGAGGTCAGAGGTCAGGTTTGAAGGTCAAAAGCCAGGTTCAGAGGTAAGTCATGGTCCAAGGGAGCCTAGGCCCAGAGGCTAACATGCTCCTGGATAGGCTTCTCCTGGACTTCCTTGAACCTGCTTCTGTGGCTGACCCAGCAGGACAGAGTATCCAAAGTCGTCTCATTCAGAAAAGGAAATAAAGAGAGACATTGCTTTCTTTGGGGTTCTGAGGAGTTACTGATAAATTTTTCAATTTCCTGAAAGACAGTGTTCAGCATCTGAATTTATCAATGTATGAACCACTCTCATATCTGGGGCAAGTCACGCCTTCAACTCCACCCCCACCTCTTTTCTCAGTCCTTATTTTTAGGTTCCCAGTCTCTGTCCCAAACTTATCGATGGGGTGGATGACACATAGTCACTGAACAGCAGGAGGGCTAAACCCAGTGTTTGCTCCTGTGATAGAAGGATCAGTACAGAATTCTGACTGCAGTTCTGGAAATCCATCCTGGATCTGGCCTCCCTTTCCCATCGCATTTCAGCAGAAGCACACCGCTAACAGCAGGAGAATGGGGGAGAAGGCTCTGCATGCTTTGCATTGTCCCATTTCATCATCTCACCGCTTCCTTATTGGAATTTTTCTCACCACCCAACTCGCCTTAAAAAAAAAAATCATATTGAAAAACCAAACCCCTCTTTTTTTAAAAAAACAAAACAAAACAAAAATGTGTCATGTGACTTCCAGCCTTAACATCAGTTTTTTAACTTTGGTTTCCATGGTGGTGGGATGCAACCTACCATCACCATGACAACAGCTGCCTCTGTTCAAATTCACCATCTGACAGGCAGTCCTAAACACACCTCTCTCCCTCTCTCTGTCAAGAAGATGGAAATGCCATTACACCTCCTCCTAAAGGCTGAAATCCTAATGAATGAAAGACAAAGGAAGCAATGTTGAGAATATAGCAAAGAGGCAGAGAACCCCAAAAAAGGCTTTCTGTTTGCCCATACAACCCACTGCTCTCTTAGGGAAGTCAATGGACTCAGTTACTCAAAACAAAAGATCCCCAGCACTAACCGTGCAATGTTGGCTGTATGGCTGCATTGAACTTTGCATTGCATTTAGACCAAACAACTCCCATCTCACTCCCATGTCCCCTCCCTCTATGTAAAATAAAGGAAATTCACATCTGGCCAACACAGTTAACCAATGCTCAGTCTCAGCTGAGCCCACTCCCAAAATGATGGGAAGTGGTGATTCTGTGAAACTCAGACAGCTCCGGCTTCCCTCTCTCTCTTCTCTTACTAACAGACAGCTGGATCAGCCTTAACAAATTCCCTTTTTGTGTGTCACGCTGAATCTTGGACTCAAAATGCTGTCATTCGACACAGAGTTTTGGTGATCAGGAGACAAATGATTGAATGCTACAGAAAAGGGAAGAAAGGGGAAATATCAAAAAGCCTCTGGAAGGAAAACAAAACAGTGGTGGGAAAATTACCTGTTTCAGAAACCAGAATCCGTGTTTTGATGACACTCTGATGAATTCAAGCCCATCAAGCCTTTCTGGCAGCAACATGTGTTTTAGGCAAAGAATGTGGGCTGCCATCAGCAACCACACCCAAGCCTACATCCCCACTTACTCTGTGGGGCTCAGATGGTACTCTGAATGCAGAAAGAAAAGGAAAAGCCTTCTGTGAAAGAGTCCACAGATCATCTCTGGCAGAAGTTTTTGTTTTCCTCAAAAAATCCTGCTATTGCACCCCAATATTCAAAGTCACCTATGAGCCTCCAAACCACATGAGAAAATGTTGACAGCACTAAGGATTCTCAGCTTATAAAAGAAAGACTAGAGAAAGACATCATAGCTCTTATCAAATATCTGAAGGGCTAGCTTGTCAGAGGGGACGCTGAAATTGTCTAAGTTCTTCCAAAGGGCAAGGCTGAGACCACTGGATGGAGTGGCCACCCAAAGGCAGATCTGGGGCAATTCAGAGAAGTTCCACAAGCAAATGGACTATATTGTTAAGTAGTAAACTAAGTGTTGCAAGAATAAATGTTTAAAAACCATCCTCCCTAAAGAGAAAAGCCCTGGTGCATAGCAAGTGTCAGTTTCTGGAGTGTAAACCTGTCTCCACGGCGATCTCAAGCTACCAACTTGACACCATGCACACGGAGTTGGGAAGAGATACACACAATCGAAACCCACAAGCTGGACTAGCCAGTTCCACACACCACTCACTGCAAGCTCCACGTCCCTAGGAAACCATCGAGGATACTAGAGATGCCTAAATTTGACAGCAGTTGAGCCGGATAACCCTCCTACACATGAGGAATTAACAAACAGGAAGGAAGAATGTCAATGAATCTTCAGTCACTTGCTCAAAGGCCTCCTGGGTCAGCAAGACTCACTCTGCCCCTTGGACTCGAGATGCTCCCCTAGTAGACCTGCCTTCTGGAAGTCTGAAGCATCACCCTTAGCACAGAAGGCTAGGGACCGGAGCAGCCAGATGTGTGCAAGAAGCAGCCACAGGTGAACCATCTGCCAACACCATGAAACAGAAGAATCAATCACCCCATTCTTTCAGGTTGAATTCTGGGAGGCCCCTCTGCTATATCACTGTGGCTATAAGACAACTGCGAGGAAGCAACCCAGACACGTGATTAAAAGTATATTTCAAAGAAACAAATCAAGTAAAGGCTCTCCTCTTCTTCTAGATCACCAGAGGATCTCAGCCTGTCTACACAGCAGAATCACCTGGGAGACTTTTAAAAATTAAAGATACAGGTATTCCATCTTTCGAAATTGTAATTTAGTTTATTTCAGCGACTGTCTGGGCATCAGAATATCCAGGACTCAGGCTGATCTTCACGTGCAGTCAGGGAGAAGAACACTGCCTTTCATGGTGAAGGCAGTGACAGCTAAAGGTGCCCTCAAGTCACGTGAGATAACAAATGAGGAAACTAGAATCCCAGGGGCACCTCAGCAAGAAACGAAAAGTGCCTTAGAGTTCCGTTAGCTAATTCCGCACACTCATTTTATAGATGTAGATACTGAAATCACAGAAGGAATAAGATTTTTCCAGAGCCAGAACTAGAAACCTCTTTGGATTTCTGAAAAGCTTAGGAACCTATTATCAGAGCAATCAAATAAAACTCCCTTGGCTTCCTGGCTTGAATGGAGGCTTCTAAAAGAAAGGGATCTTTTTATGGAGTTTACTTCTCCATCGCTACTTGCTGTTCTCAAGAGCATCTCTCTTAAGGTTAGGGTCTGGATGGTTTACTCTCTCAGGACCACTGAAGAGTCCAGAAAACACTGTGAGGTAAGTACATGCTGGAGGATCCAATCTCCCATCTATTGAGACAGGATCCTTGCGCTGGGTAGAAGCTCAGTGCCTGTTCACTACTACCATTTCATAACATTCTCAAGCAACATTCTGGGAGAAGGAAACATTAGCCATTGTTCTGAATCACTGCCTCCCGTTCTCATAATCCATCCTCATGGACTGCCTCCCAATCCCACTCACGGATTCAACTGGATCCATGCTGGTTGGCTTCTCTTGAATTTTCCTTCTCTGTTCCATTCCTCCTTTTTCTTAATTAAGTCCTTTCTTATTCATCATGATCCCCACCTTTGATGCCCCAACCTAGAGAAACACTAAAAATATGAAATGGCAACCCACTCCAGTATTTTTGCTTAGAGAATTCCACGGACAGAGGAGCCTGGTGGGCTGCAGCCCATGGGGTCGCAAAAAGTCGGACATGACTAAGTGACTAATACTAACTAAAAACAGGAGGAAAACATCCCAGAAAGAGGACGAAGGGACAGAAGGATGATAAGTAGACAAAGACTGAGGAAAGCACAGAGGGAATGTGATGAACGAAGTCCTGAACCAAGAGTCAGGAGCGCCGGATTCCAGCCTGGCCTCCGTCACTTAGCGAGAGACCAGCGGCAAGTCACTTACCCTCTCTGACCCTCAGCTTTCTTACAGACAGATGAGGCTTTGATGCGAGTTTCTCGTAGGTCCCTGTAACTCTAACATCCTATTAGTCTGTGGTGCTAATAGCTAACATGACGGGAAGGGAAGTGAGACAGAAAGGAGGAGCCTCCATCATTACAATGGAGAGAAGCCACCTTTGGAGAAGCTACTAACATCCAACAATAACAAGCAAAGCAGAGTCCTGGCACACCGAGGCACGCCTTTCAAGTGTCTACAGCGGAAACATTTCTAAACTTCCAATAACAGAAGCTCCATGACACTGGCTAGAAATACCTCCATGAGATAGTTAATGAAAAGTCAGAAGCCTCAAAACGGGGGCCTGGGGGTGAACTTAAGGCTGCTTTTCCATAAACCTACCGGAAGCCTTTCCTACACTCTCTACTGAGATAGTAAAGTTGTTCCTGCAGCCCCTCTGTCCCCAGAACCCCCATTTTCCTCAACTAGCCACAAAGCCAGAAGCATTCAGTAAAAAATGAAACTCCAGAAAAAAAGTCATACAAGTTGCTTCCTCCCACTATCACTCACACTATGGGTGCCCTGGAAAAGGGAGGGCTGAGAATAGACTTTGTGAGAGCTGGAAAACAGAAAATGGACTTTCCATGCTAATATTAAAAAGAAAAGGAGAACTGGCACTTTCAAATCAAAAGTCCCTGCAGAGTGATGAAGAGAGTCTGACAGTGGAGCTTTGGTGAAGACACGAGACAAAAATAGCAAAGAGCCCCAATTCCAATTGACGTTCCCATTCCAATGACACAGGGTAAATTATCACAGACCCATTTTGTGGTGCTGGGGAAGAGATCTTTGCTCTTTTCCCATCCACTGATTCCTTACTCCTCCATCGGTTAAGCCTCATATCCAGCAGGTGCTACTGATGCAGGTAAGCAGTTCAGGGTCATCCTAAAAGGATGCTGTTAGAGAAGAGTACTTGCTATTCTTCTGGTCTGATCTGAGGCAGTGTAGTACAGTGGAAAGAGAAGAGTCAATGGAGTTGGCCAGACCACATCTTCCAGTGACCCTGGGCTAATCATCTGTCAGAAGAGACAATAATATCTATTTCCCTCAGGACTGGGTAAAGTGATGGATGTCTCTAACGCACACTGTAGAGTGCTGGCCACACAATAAGTATTTATTAAAGGTTAGTTTCCTTTGAGGGGTTTCTCCAGTGACTCAGCAGTAAAGAATCCACGTGCAATGCAGGAGATGTGAGTTCAATCCCTGGGCTGGGAAGATCCCTTGGAGAAGGAAATGGCAACCCACTCTAGTATTCTTGCCTGGAAAATTCCATGGACAGAGGAGCCTGGTGAGCTACAGTTTATGGGGTCGCAAAGAGTCCGACATGATTTAGCTACTAAAATGATATAATACTTTCCTCTCAACACTGCCAGGGATGTAAACTGAGGCGTGGAAAACTCTCCAGGCCCAGATCATGGTCCCCACAGTGTGCTGGTGAATGATACAAAAATAAGTACATGAAAATAAAAAGAAATGGAGGTTAAGAGAAGAGAGAAGGTATACTTCACAACTGTTCTGAAGCCAGTCTCCTTCGTGGTGGAAGTGTGGAGAGCTGTCGGACCAGTCTCGTTTCCTAGAATCTGTTCCTTCGCTTGGCTCCTCTGAGCCTGCCTGCTGATGTTTGTGACATAAGTGAGCTCAGTCTTTCTGAGCCTGTACATTCAGGGGTGGAAATTTGTTGGTTACTCTCTAATCATCACCAGGAAAAGAGGTTACCCAGAGAAGAAGGAACATCTTTATCCATAAAACTCTGAGGGAGGAAGGGCAGATGGCAACCTCAAAAATAAATAAATACATACACAACAATCTATGAGAAAGGAGAAGTAGGTTGCCAAAATGCCCAGATCCTCTGAATTTACATGGGCCCATATTCCACAGAACTGCCCCCTCCTGATGTTACCACATCCGCCTACTTGCCCCACCTCCAGACAAGCCCACGCCCTTCAACTGCTCTCGTATCAACAGACCAGGAGAACACATGCATCCTTGTACATCCATATGGCTCAGCTAGCTCATAAATACAAACTCTCTTGCAAACACAATCCAAAGTTAGCAGAAAGAAGAGGCAGTTCCTTTCACTTTTTTTAAGCCCACTCCCTAATTTCCTTTGAATCTTCTGCCTGGCTTCCAGACACCCTACATCCGAGTTCTCCATTCACGTTCACATCTGTACCCAGTTCCCACAGGTAAAATGCCCTCTGATACCCTGGCTGGCTGACCTTCCCCAGGCTCATTAGGCAAATGGCCACGGGCTTCAAGCATGTAGGCTCCCCCTCCCTGTCACATCCCTCTTGCCCTTTGAGAAGCTTCCTCCAGAGTTCATGGAATCCAATCCTGACTCCCTTTTCCAACAGAACAAAGATGGAGACCCTAAATACTCAGAAGCCTGAAAAAAGATGAAGGGGAAGCAGCTAAAAGACCCAGAACCCCTGAGAAGAAAACCTGTCCAGTGGCCAAGCCAGGGATCTAGGACAGACCCTTCCATATGCCTTCAATCAGGCCACCTGAAACCGGCAACTACCATTTCTGTGCAAAAACAAAACAGAGTGCCTTGGTCTAAGGCTGATGGTTTTCATCAAAAGTTTGCTAGGAAAATTCTGCAATGTTATTGCTCCTAAAGATTTTTTCTCTGAGTTGTAAATCCAAACATGTCCTCAGAGATAATGTTGGTATAAAATTGGCATTAGAGATGCATGCAAAAAGGCAGGTTTGGATGCAGGTGTTTTTTAATGCAACATTAAAAATGTAAACCCAATAAGTCTGAGAAGAAAAACAAAATGGGCTGCTGGGCAGACCACCTCATTAAGGTGGTTGAAAGCACAGACTCTGATCCAGGCCTCCAGCTCTCACAGACTGTGTAATCTTGGGCAGATGAGTTAACCTCTCCATGTAATCCTCCCAACTGTGAAATGCAGAAAACAAGCATGCATATCTCTGTAGGACTGTCACAGGGAATAAACGCTGTAATCCATGGGATGCCCTTAGCACAAGAATCTGGCACATAGTAAATACTCAATAAAATGTTAGCAGTAGTAGTACTGTTAGTTGTTCAGTCATGTCCTAGTCTTTGCGACCCCATGGGCTATAGCCTGCCAGGGTCCTCTGTCCATGGTATTCTCCAGGCAAGAATAATGGAGTGGGTTGCCATTCATTCTCCAGAGGATCTTCCTGACACAGGGATTAAACCCGGGTCTCCTGCACTGCAGGCAGATTATTTACGGTACAAACTACAGGCAAGTCCCTAATATCTAACATCTTTACAAGGACTTTGCCACATATTACTGATGTTAGCCTTACAACAGTCTTGGAAGGGAGTCAAAGCAGGGCAGGTGACCTATACCTCACACCTAAAGACACTGAGGCTCCACAAGGTTACAAAACCAACATGAGGCCACATAAACATCTGGCAGTGCTCCAGTTAGAGAGCCAACAAGTCAGGAGAAAGCAAATTGTATTGTTAGAAGGGGAAAATTGATCTGCAGAAATTTAATGGTGATTCATCTGAAATTAACCAGACACTAACAACCAAGATGTATTCAAGGCTTACTATGTGCGAGACATTATTCTTACGTTTCACATATGTTATCTCATCTGATCGTCACAAAAATCCTGTAAGATACAGACTGTGGGTAAAATTTCTATTATTTCCATTTTATGGTTGAGGATTCTAAGCACAGCAAGGTCAAGTAACTCCCCAAGGCACACAACTAGAAGTGGTGAAACTGGCATCAAGACTTAAAGGCCATGTTTTTAACTGACACACTAAGGCTTCCAGGCAGAGACTGGTAAATCCTAACCTCTAGGGTAAAGCTTTCCTCAACTAGGCAGTGGACTAGCTGATGTCTCAAATCACTTCAACTCCTGTGATTCTAGACTTCAAACCTTCTACTGTCTAGTAAAGAAATAAAATGCTGTATAAGTGAGTCTTTGAAAATAACACCCAGTATGGACCTCAGAGAAAGCAAGATGTTATTTCCTAGCCTAATACAGGTATGGTGATTTAGATGCTAAGTTGTGTCTGATTCTTTGTGACCCCATGGGCTGTAGCCCTCCAAGCTCCTCTGTCCATGGGATTTCTCCAGCAAGAATACTGGAATGGGTTGCTATGTCCTTCTCCAGAGGATCTTCCTGACCCAGGGATTGAACCCAGAACTCCTGCAATACAGGTGGATTCTTTACACAGGCATGAAATAGGTATAGAAGTGTGTATGGATTTCAGCAAAGCCTATGACAAGGATGTGACAAGGATATCTTGCCCAATATCCTTACAGATGAGATAGAGGGCTATCAGCTGGTTAAAGTTAGAAAATGTGAGAAAAGCTGAACAGTCGATGAACACTGACCAATGTACTGGTGGTAAGCAGAAGGGAGGGTCCCAATTCTAACCATATTTCCATCGATTACTTGAATGAAAGGATAAAGCACATGCCCATCCCATCTGCAGTTGACACAGCACTCACATTAAGAGTACTCACTACCCTGAAAAGGGTCTAGAAACAATGTGTAATGAAAACCACCTAAGCTTTGGATTCAGAACACCAGGGTTCAAGTTCACTGGTGATGATGTTGGGCAACTGACTTAATCTTCTTTAGTCTGTTTTCCTATATATAAAATGTGGATAATAACATGTATGGGGTGTGAAGTTCATGGATGCTCAAAGAATGTTAGTTCCCTGTCCCCACTTGAAAAGGATCTCTACAGGATGGACTGTTGGACCAAAAGCAAGGAGATAAAATGAAATAAACACAGAGTCCTGAATTTACATTCAAAAATTAAACTGAATGAGAACAGTGTAAGGGAAAATTAACTCTGCCATCAATTCATAGCAAAAGATTCGAGGTTTTCAGCTAACTACAACCTCAAATCATCAGAACTAGATTGCAATTTCTTTTAAGAAACCTTAAAAAATTATTTTAATTTAAATAAACATGTTTAATGCCAATGTTAATAAGCAATGTTCTATGTCCTGGTAATTTAAAACTTAAAGATAATGAGCTCTCACTTACAGGGATTTAAAACCAATACTAAAAGTATGGGGTAAGCACTACAATAAAGTAATAAACCAGGTATGATCTGGAAGCCAGGAGGAGAGAGTTGGACTTACTCTGCTGAGAGAAATCAAAGAAGGCTTCCTGAAGGAAATGACCTCAATTCAGTCTTAAAGCCGAGCAGTCAGGGGGAGAGAGAGAAGACATTCTAAGCATAGAGAGCAGCAAATGCATGAGCACAGAGGCCTGGGAAAGGATGGTCCCTTCAGGCAGCCCATTGACACAGAGGGAGAGAAGGGCATTATAGCAGCTGAAACAGGTTGGTGCCATCTGCAGGTGGGTCACAAGAAGGCCTTTGCACCAAGCTAGGGAAACCTTGTCCAGTTACAAAGCAAACAATGGACAGATCCCAGGTAGCAACTCAGCCTTTCTGAAACTATGTAGCCTTCCTATCTCTGCTGCCCCATACTGTGGCTACTAGCCGCATGTGGCTATTTAAATTTGAATTAATTCAAATGAAATAAAATTTAACATTTGGTCATGCTAGCCACATGTCAAGTGCTCAGAAGCCACAGGTGGCCAGCAGCTACAGCATTAGACTGCGCAGATAAAAACATAACCATCATCACAGAAAGTTCTAGCCAACAGCACTGCTCAGCGCTATAGTACTGAGTTCACAGCACAAGTGAATGAGAAGATTTGGGTTCATGTTGCTTCATAGAACAGAAAAGGAGGGGGAAATAACTAACAGGTGGAAACTATAAGGAAGAGTATTTCGACTTGCTAGCCTTTAAGTTTTCTAATAACGGGAGAGCACTCTGACACTGGAACCTGATGGTCATCTATCAGGGAGACACAGCAAGAGTTCCTATGCTACCCTAGTGCTCACTGGTTAGAATGTGCATGTTTCATCATGGCAGCATCCTGATATACTCGCACCAACACAGATCTGTAGTTCTTCCCTGTGGAGTTCCCGTCACACTTGTATCTATAGGCTGCGATGGCCCAGGATCCCAACAACCCAGACAGTGGAAATTTTCTAGCATAGTCAGCATTTTTAAATTGTGATCCACAGGCTATCCCCCCACTCCCAAATGAAATGTAAGCAAAACTGTATTACATTTCGGAAATAAGGGGCCACAGGGTCACTTAAAATGCAATAGGATTTGTGATTTCAAGATAGAAAGCAAGAAAACACTGTACCAGAGGGATATAACTGTCCCCATACTCCAGGAACAATCTAGATGTCATCAAGACAGTCATTCTGCTCAATCTAAAGTTCCAACTAAGTTCCAATCTACGTTCCAACTCTGAAGTTCCATAGCCTTAAGCATCTAAAGAGCATCACCCTGTAATGATAGTTTCAGGCCAGACATCCTCTGATCTTGGTCAAGCAGAAATGAAACAAGAGTATAACAGAGCACAGAACAGTCCAAGGTACAAAAGTTAGGTGAGTCAGTCAACGTAGGAAAAGTAGCACCTGCCAACTTCTTGTGCTGTGCTAAGTCACTTCAGTCATATCTGAATGCTACACTATGGACTACAGCCCACCAGGGTCCTCTGTCCTTAGGATTATCCTGGCAAGAATACTGAGATGGGTTGCCATGCTCTCCTCCAGGGGATCTTCTTGACCCAGGGATCGAACCCACGTCTCTCGGGTCTCCTGCACTGGCAGGCAGGTTCTTCACCACTAGTGCCACCTCTTGCTGCGATGCTTATTAGAGACTCGCTTGGAAATTTGGGGGTTCATTTTCAATGTAAGCCCACAGAACCAAGCACACCCAGTTAGATGCAATGCCAGCTTGTCGGCTGGAAAACTCGCCCAGTAAATCTAAATCCTGCTGAGACAACAGTCCATTTAAAAAATAATGACTTTGTTCTAACCACCATCTGACATCATAACAATTGTACGAGGATCCATCTCTAGGTCCCACAGCATTGCTAGAATAAAAAGGACTCATTTTTAGAACAATGCCAAAATTCCTGTTATCCGGTATAACTGGAAAAGAAGGTTTTAATTTAATGGGAAAAAAGTGATAATGAGCCACTTTATATAATCAATATGGATTATATATTTGCAAAAGCTCCAAATACAATAAAGTACACACACCATTCAAACCATGTTGAACATAATGTAATGAATGCTTTGTTGATCATATTCAGAAAGCACCACAGCATTCTGTGGTACCTAGGGACCATCAGTACAAATCTCAATTGTTATTAAACCATGGATCTCTGGGTGCCAATTAATAAAGACTTCTGTACAAGCAAATGCCAGATAACAAGAGACACAGTGTACTTTTTGCACAGCCTGTGGTGAATGTTACAGAAACTAGAGCGACCCTGACCAACCTTCTGAATTAGGTAAAGCTCCTTTTTAAACCTCCAGCTTCCCATGTAATGATCTTTCAATCCCCTGCCAGCTATCCAGTGCCCTGACTACCTCCTACCATCCTCCCCTCCCCCTGCTCAGGCTACACCGGGTCCTACAGGACCTGGTCAGTGCAACAGTAGACACTAACAGGCACTTCAGTTATGCTTGTGTTTAATCAACAGTAAACTGATAAATTCGATCATTCAACAACAGGTTACTGAATGCTCACTGAGTGCCAACATTGTGCTAGGTGCTGGAATTAAATGGGACATGTCCTTTGCCTGTTCTCAGAAGAGACTCTCAATCATAAGCCCAGAAAGAAGAACCGACTGAGTTGATAATATCATATACTAGCTTACTATGTCCCTGCTCCCAAGATCATCTGCATTTTGGCCAAGAAAGTCTCAAAGACTCATGACCTGAACCTAAAAGAACCCCTGTTAACAACAAGGCTTCAGGCTGTTACATGAGACAGAGATTTTCGACGAGTGATTCGTAAGACTAGTCTTCTCTAAAGGCATCGCCAGGCATGGCAGCTGTTCTCAAAGTAGGGTTCCAAGCCCAGCAGTTTCAGTGTTAACCTGACAACTATTGACAGATGCAAATGTTTAGTGTCTGGAGGGAATCAGAAACTCCAGGACTGAGATCTAGTCATCTGTATTTTAACAAGCCCTTCAGGAAATTCTGAGAAACAGTGAAGTTTGAAGACCAATGGTAGAGATGAAACTGACAGACTGCATACCTATGACTTCCACACAAAGAGGCTAAATGAGGAATTAGCCTTGATGCTGATAGAAATCACCTGCTGAAAAGAAACATCCCTGATGGAGCTGGAGTGAGACAGTCTCCGATAGCAGACAGCTGGGGATGGCCAGGCGTCAGTGACTGCCTGCTGAAAGTCCATCCCATGCTTTTCGACGCTGACCAGCCCCACGAGACAATGGTGTGGAAACTGACAAAGAGGGACAGGAAGTTTGAAACACTTCAAACCTAAAACTGAGCTGAAAGCTGGGAAAGACTAGAGAGCAGAACTTCCTCCTCTCGCTGGTTTGCAGAGCCTCTTCTCTGGGTCCCAGAGGCCACTAAGAGCCCCTTGTGTCTTGGCTATGGAAATGACACACTGAGTCTAATCACTGTTAAACCTCATCAGCCACAGCACTTCTCCCCTCTAACCTGTTACTTACTGTTTGGTCACACCTTTTTCATCTCCCCCAAATGGGGAGGAGGAAAAAAAAAAAGTGACATCCCACCCCACTGCCACCGTCTGGCTTTATTGACATAAGCCTTCAGAAAGCCAGAGCTTTCCAAATTCTCCAGCGATTTGGGGAAACAGATACAGCAAAAATGCAGCAGAACCAAATGCAGACAAAAAAAGCCTCAAAATTATGCAGAGTTGCAACAGCAATTCAAATCAACTACCCCCAGGCAAAAAGACCACACTTGGCACAGGAAGGCCCCGCCCTGTGCCACTCACTCGTCTGGACCACAGGAGCCTAGAGCTGGAGCCTAGCCTGAAGTTACATCCTCAACCCCTGCCCACTTGCCTCTAGGATGAACTGCTTTACAAATGCATCTGCTGGAGGCCTTTTGAAAAGTCCAGAAAGGCTGAGTGGAACTGTTCAGCCCAACAAACTTAGAACTCAAAATTCCAATGCAATAAGAAGTCCCTAAGAGGTAAACTACTGCAGTGCCAGGGACAGGGTCAAGGATGGACTGGATACAAACACTTTTAAAGTCATTTAGCGCTGTGCTCCTTAATCTGGCCCATTTCTGCCTCTTAAGGATATACCTTCTGGCTGCTCCTTGCTTTCCAGAGATAGGGACATAGCGGCTCATAAATAGGGTTAAGAGTCCGTAGCCAAATGTTGGTCAAAGATGTAGGGAATAGAAAATTCAGTAAACATTCTGTGTGTGTGTGTGCGCGTGCGCGCATGTGCATGCACACACTCAGTCACTCAGTTGTGTCTGACTCTTGTGACCCCATGGATTATAACCTGCCAGACTCCTCTGTCCATGGAATTTTCCAGGCAAGAATACTGGAGCGGGTTGCTGCCATTTCCTACTTCAGGGACTCTTCCCAACCCAGGAATCAAACCAGTATCTCTTGCGTTTCCTGCTGCACCAGGCAGCTTCTTTACCACTGCACCAACTGGGAAGCCCCAAACATTCTTTGGGTGCTCAGCACTCAAAAAATGCACCATAGACAGCACTCTGAAGTAAGCTTAACATATAAGAGACCACTCGCTTGGAGGAGCCTAAACACTTTGTGCTGTATCTTTCGGTCCTTAATTAAGGATGATGCTGACAAGGCTGATGACACCCCCACCCCCACCCCACACTTCACCAGCCCTCTCTGTGTAGGTTTGGAATGTTTGCAAGGAGAAGCCTTGATAGAGGTCCCTGGCATTTTTATCCCTCTTCGAAAAAGACTGCTTTAGAAGCCATGTACTGATGGGAGCGGAGGGGAGCATGATACACTAATTTCAGTGTCTGCTCCCCACTCCAGTCCTATGTGAATCCACACCAGAATTTGAAAAGCAGCAGCTACAGAAGCTTGCTTCTTAGCTCAGTGGCTCAGCATTTACCAGCGTGAAGACCTAGGAGGATGAGAGGATTCAGAGTGACTAGTGCTTGGGGACATAAATATCTTCTCGTTAACCACATTCTCTGAATACAGGAGGAGAATGGCTGCATACTGATGGGGCACCCCAGTGAAACAGGACTGGAGAGGAGGCGATCATTACAAAAACTGCAAGGAAAAACCTATTTAAAGAGATATTCCCCCCAATTACCTTTCTCACATGCCCCAGTCCCACTGCAAAAATACAGAAGACTTAGAGGGAAAAGCTGATTTATGAAGCCAGCCCTCTGGAAGGGATCTTGCTCATAACCAAGAGGAAGACAAATAACCTTCCTTTTCTAAAAAGCCTAGGAAAAACCCACACATATAATGAATTATTCACAAAGGCTGAACCTAAAAATGAGAGGGAGAAATATAGAAAGATGAAAAGGGCGGAGGACTGGGCAGAAAGAGAAAGTGAAGAAAAGGACCTGGTCTCTCTCTCCTTGAATAAAGGGTATTAATTACAGTCACGTGTGAGTTCGCCCTTTCATGTCTTCGTGGTCAGTGATAAACAAAATTAGATCAGCACAGTTGTCTCTGATGGGCTGGACCACATGGCTGGGCTTGAGGAGCTGCAGTTTCCCAGGCAGCCCTGCAGATGACAAGAGGGAGGCTCCTGATGAGCTGATGGAACACCCAGAGCCGAAGTCTGCGAGAGTTCTGAGAGTTTAGCACATCTTGACTGCATTTTATTTCAACCAAGAATATGAAGATGGAAAGAAACCAGATGTTCCTATAAAGAGAATAAAATGCAGTAGAGTTTGAGGGGAAAAGGAAAAAAAAAACACCTACATTTTTCTACAGCAGCAGCTAAAAAGAGATAAGCAATTTTGGCTCCAGCTACTAATCCCAGAGTCTGGATCTTTCCAAAGAAGATAAAAAAGAAGGCCTATTCTCCTTTTTTCTCCTCCTCCTCTAATTCATCAGGGGCACCGCACCTAACACAGGGAAAGCAAGTGGAGGAAAGTGGGGAAATGGTATGCAAAACAACAGACAAAACCATCACAGCCAGGATATTTCTGTCTCCATCTTCAAGTCATTTCATTTCTGTCAAACTCCTTCACTCCAACTTGCTTTCCAGGCTACCTCCCAACTACAAATAGTCCCCTCAACAAGTTCCGGCCTAGTTTATGGAGGAAGTATTTCTCACACCTTATTTCAAAGGCAAAGTCATGGGGCAATGTGGAGATGGTCCTCGGAGCTTCAGCAAATGAAGACCTTTATCCCGCAGCCTCAGTGCCAATTACAGTTGCTCTCTGTTTTACCGCCTCCTTGTCCAGGCACACAGAAGATGTGAAGGCTCTCCGCATTATCTGATCATAGCCTACAATTACAGACTCTGTTCTTGTTAACTGCCAGCCTCTGCCCTAATCAAGGTGATCTGACTCAGGAGCCACTGGAGTTACATCCAACCTGAAATTCTTGCCAGGATTACAGTCTACTATCTTTCAAGGCGCAATATATTTATGTGAACAAAGCAGGAGAAAAGTATACGCCATAGTGGGAGACTGGGGAACTAAAGCTCTCAGTAATCGTCACCAAAATCCTCCAAAAATAATGGACAATTGACAGTGGGAAATTCTCCATAATACACATAATCTCAGACTCAAAGCCAGAGTCCTTTAGGGCTACAATGAAGTTCTCTACAATAAGAAATCATGAGTGAATATCTGCAGGTTCATTACAATGAGCTTCATCAGCTCAGTGGCTAAAAGCACATTTGATCTTCCTACCTTAAACCATGTTCATTTCCACATGAAACATGTGCTCCCCTGCTGAGATGACCCACGCCATCAGTGGGGGAGAAGTACCCCACTGCTCCTCAATGACAAAGTCAGACATGCCATTTCTTTCTTTCCTCTTCTAACCTAGAAAAGCGCAAATGTGTGGGGAGCATCTCACAAACTATGAGGGAGACCCTGTAGGTCTACAGGGCAATCGGCCCTGGCACAGAAGGGTTAGCGCCAATACGCCCACAACACAGTAAATGCAGGGTGACATTAAGAGCAGCCAATTCCCTGAGAAAAAGAGAACCCTTTTGTTAGATCTATTAGATGAGCAAGAAAGAAAAGAAGAATCATGTAAAATGTAATACCACATTTTAAATCAGATTAACATTTTCAAAAAGGTTACGGTATCCACTGCAAAAGAGAGTGCCATAAGAAAATAAAATTTTCTCCCTATGCAGATGTAGCTTCCAAGAAAAATGAAACATATTCAGAGTGGGCTGTTGACCTGCCACCATTTTTCATGCCAAATCTGGTTATCCTAGGCATTTTTTCCCACAAGTACAAGACCTTCCTTATTAATAACTGGATAAGGTTACCACCCTCCATCCAAATCAGAGAATCCTCCAAGTAGAAGTTACATCATTCCTTACATTTAACTTTTCAGGCCAGTGTGATTAAAGACCAGTAAAATGTAGTGGTCAGAAACCACTAACACAGCACACAGAATTTTACATTTTCCTCCTATCTCTCCTCCTAGTAGGAGAGAAGGGGACAACAAAGGATGAGATGGCTGGATGGCATCACCGATTCAACAACAGACATGAGTCTGAGCAAACTCCAGGAGATAGTGAAGGACAGACAGGGAAGCTTGGCATACTGTAGTCCATGGGGTCACAGAGTTGGACACGACTGAGCAACTGAACAACTCCTGGTTCTCCAGTGACTTTCTGCAGCCAAAAACAGATGTATTTATCTCAGAAGGTGCACTGCATGAATAATCAAAATCTTCAAGCATGTTGCATGTGCATATGACAGGTCAAAACAGGTCTTGACATGTGTCCTGAATCTTACATTCTGTGAAATTCTAGCCCTTAAGTAGAGCACAAAAGCATTTCCCAAACAAACGGGCATATTAATCACCTGAGGATCTTATTAAAATGCGAATTCTGATTCAGTAAATCTGTAGTGTGGCTTGGGATTCTGAACTGTTTTTAAGTGAAGCATAGTTGATTTACAATAATAGCTTCAGGTGTGCAACAGAGCAATCTGATGTTTTTTATAGATAACATGCTGTACAAAGTTACTATAAAATATGTTGCTGCTTAGTTGCTAAGTTGTGTCCAACTCTTCTGCAACACTGTGGACTGTAGCCCACCAGGCTCCTTTGTCCACGGGATTTCCCAGGCAAGAATACTGGAGTGGGTTGCCATTCCCTTCTCCAGGGCATCTTCCCCACCCAGGGATCTAACCCATGTCTCCTGCACTGGTAGACAGATTCTTTATCATTGAGCCACCACCAGGGAAGCCACATATATTTTATATATTTCCCTGTGTTGTACATTACACCCCTGTGTCTTATTTATAACGGATAGTTTGAACCTCTTAATCCCCTTCACTTACTTTACCCCTCCCTCTGCCCCTCTTCCCTGTGATAACCACTGGTTTCTTCTCTGCATCTGGAATTCTGAATTTTTAACAAGCCCCTAGGTGATGAGGATGATGCCTCTTGCTGTCTGTGGGAGGCAAAAACCTAGAAGACTGAGGTCACCAAGAACTAAGGTCCCTCCCTTCGGTATGCTAAAATTTCTTAAGGACTCTATTAATATGTATTGGGTAATTAGGCAGTGCTCTAGGAACCTGACATATATTAATTCATTTAATTCTCCCAGTAACTCATTATTATCACCGTCACTTCACAGATAAGGAAACTGAGTCACAGAGAAATCAAGTAACTTTTCAAGGTCACAGGGCTGGTAAAGGAACTGAGATTTGAACCCAGACAGTTGAGCTTGCTGGAAAACCAGTGCTCAGACTCTCAGTAAGAAGAAGGGACATAATTCCAGAAAGGAATTAGAAAGGAAGAGGGGTGAGACCAGGAACTTAGATGCCCTATTAGATGCCCTATTCTGCAGAACCCCCAGAAGTGCGATGTTTCCACGTGGTCACCACCAGAAGGAATATATATTAGTCAATGACTTTGTACAGCCAGGAATAAAAGCAAACATGGTGTATTTTAAATTTGCCAATAGGGCTCCTCTACACACCTTAGCAGATGTTCTCCGAACACTGTTACAAACAGCCTACATGCTGCAGAAGCACATCGAAACTTCCAACAATGGGACGGAAGGGACCACTGGGACGGGGCTCAGGGCCAAGGAACCGAGTAGGACGCTGAAATTAACTCCCTACTGTCTCTTTCGACTTTTTGTGCATTCTGGCCGAAGACATGGAAAGAGCGCAGTGAAACCCACAGTCACACCTTGCGCCGCTCACAATGCCTGCTAGAAAGGCGGCGTCTTTGCAGCGGAAGAGAAAACGTGAAAAGCAGCGACCTCGTGGTGTAGGCGACGCGCTTAATTTCCCCGCCCGGGAGCCTGGGCCGGGCCGGAAGTGCCCGAGGTGCTAAACCTGGAGGAACGGTGGAGCCCAGGCCGCGAGGGGAGTGACGGGGGTACCGTCCGCGGTGCCAACGCTGGCCACGGGCACACTCTGCCACCCGCGGGGCGGCTGGGCGGCTTTGTCTGCCGCCTGGCAACTGGAGGGCGCCTGTCTGAGTAAACACGCCCCTAAGAGAGGCATGCTGTAAAGCAGCACAAGGTGGGTGGGAAATTTTGGAGAATTGTAGAAGATGGGCGGGCGGGGAACG